>LVYW01000001.1:1344920-1402094 GCA_001630435.1 Sporothrix globosa
AATGTCAACATATCTGGACCCGCCGATTATACAACGCACAGTATCAAACTGGAAGAACAAAGAGACTAAGAAAAGAGAACATAAAATGAAACCCGCGAGGTGAGGTTAAACCACAAGGAAGAAAAACGAGAGGTGCATCGATAACATGAACGTATCTGGACGACATTTGGTCCCCTGTGCTCGTATTCACAGCAAGGAAAAAAGAAAAAGAAAAAAGAAAAAAAAAAGAAAGAAAAAAGCAATTAAATAGGAAAACCCACACAAAACAAGCAATGCGACTGCTGGATCTTAGGCAAGAACAAGAGGGGTTGTGGGTTGTTCGATGCATGAGTGCTGCGAAGGTTCTGATTTTAGCATAAAAGAGATTATGGAGAACAAGAAAAATACAGAACTTAAAGACGGTGTAGCTTCCAATGCTTGACGTTGTCCAGCCGCCCGGATCCACTCTTGCACCGTCTTACACATGCCGTCATTGGTGGGCGTGACCACACATTACCTGTATACCTCTCCTCAGCTTCAATATGAACTTTTTGGTGTGCCGAGCATTCCTCTCTTGAGACGTTTTAAGCGTACTGTATATTCATACATTCACGCTTTATATGTATATATATATTATTTCCTTTTTCAGGCTCCTCTGTTTCCAGAAGTTGTGGTCCCAGCAGAAGGGGCAACGATCGGCCCAGGCTTGCCTCAGTATTTGGCCGATTGTCATTTATTCTATTTTCATACGGGGCTGGATGCTACCAATTTAGGTAAAACGTCGAGCAACGAAGCTGAGATCGTGCGAGCTTGCGGCTTGGGAACGGGGAGTTTGTGACAGACGCAAAATATTCGTCGATTCGGGCGACGTGCTGTCCGTTGGCTGTCTGTTACGAGACAAGACACTCCATATATTACGTCGTATGTATGTCATATGTTGGCGGGCCAGATGGACCAAAACTGGTGGTACGGATGGAGCCTCGTCAAAATGAAATGATACTGGGGCAGTCTCTTTCGTCAGGTCAGCCGAGCAAGCGATAAAGCGGCCAAGCGAGCAACTCGCAAGAGTGTAGGGTGCAATACGACTCAGTTTTCCGTGCCTCGTATGCCATCTTCCTCGGCAACGGTAGGTCTACGCGAACAAAAATGGCCGGATTGGTCACATTTCGAGGCCACTTCTCCGTACGGGGTGGCATTTGGGGTTGTTGGATTGGGGGCCATTGTTGGTGATTGCGCAGAATCATCAAATCTCGACGGGGGCGTCTCGGGAGAGGAAATGATCACGTCGGCCAGGACAATTCCCGGGCAAGGTATGACTGGGTGATAAGGACGAAAGGTAGCAGTCAGGAGAATGGAGGAGTGGGTGGGGAAGGGGAACCACCAGGCCAGGCCACAACAAAATTGCCGTTGGAGCCACACAATGCCAACATCTGGTTCAGATGTAATTGGACACGGAGACGACAAATGGAGACGACGACCGACACAGCGTGATGCATCGAGCAGAAACCGACTGTATCGAGCACGTCGCAGGTGACGTGATGGACGTCGGAAGAAACTTACTCTCTACGTCATATTTTGAGTCCGTTTTAGATGTCGTAGCCACCGTTAAAATGGAGACACACTGACGGAGACGGTTGGTAAAAACACCATGTTTTGTCGAGTATGTGTTCAACTGCCGATCACCGGGCATGCCTCGGGAAGTCTTGGGTGTCCGTCGTACGGAGTGCGCACGAAAGCAAATCGTTGAAAGTATGCATTGTGGGGGAGGAAGTAATGAAACATGAGAATGTCATGTTCTGATTTGGGCGGTGCTAGAAGAAACACAAAACCAGACATTGATGCGGTCTGGTGAGCTGAAAACCATGACCGTCGAACGGCAGTCTAGTGAAGGAAGAACAAAAAAAGGGACAAAAATATTGAACTTGCAATATGAGAGTACGACTTCGAGCTATTAAAATAGATAAAGTGCATGTTGGATTTGGGCGATCCGTTGTGGGACATTTTCTGGTTTTCAATTGTCGCGATGCACCACCATATTGCGACGCTCGGTGGGCAGTCGACATGCATTCTGATATCAAATGACAGCAAAACTCATCATGATACCATGGGCCCATTTCGAGCATCACAGAGTCTCGTACTTGAGCTAGCTGTTTAAAATTCCTCGAAAGGGAGAATCGCTTGTTGATAGAGGTCGATCGCGGAGTCGAGTCTACACCGACTTCAGCATGTTGTAGTTTTTGTTTACTTCGGCAGACATTTGCCGTGGGTACTGTGTCGTGTGCTGCAAGATACGGCGAACGGTGAGACTGCAAAAGATAGGGTGCAGTCGGACTCGGCAATGCGACCGGCGCTGGTCATTCTTGAATGCTTCACTTATGTTTGTTTGTTGCCCGGCGGCTGCTGCTGCTGATGGTATCGACAGAAAAGCAAAACGCTCGTAAACGTCAACTGTGAGCAAAGCTAACAAGGAAGAGAGGCCAAGAGGGAAAGGCAACGAATTGTATCGCAACGGCACCGTCTCAGATACCAGAGGGTAGGATGCAATGAAGACAAAAGAAACGATAGCCGCAGCGTCCGATACTCTCCGTTGCAGTCCTGCTCCCTCCCATTTCTGTCTTTCGGTACGAGTTAAGACGCCAGTCAGGACGGAACGACGAACAGGAGGCAACGGAAAAAAGGTTGTATGCATGACCCCCACGCGAAATGCCTTGTCGATCCCCTGACATGCCCTGTGTGCGAGTAATAAATTTCAAATAATATGGAACACTGGCTCGTGGTCAGGAAACCAAATCGCGCGACACGCGCTGGATTGAAAAAAAAAAGGCAAGGCGGCAAAGAAAGCAACGAAAGAAAACAACAAGGAAGTGAAAACGTTGACCTTGCATTCCGTGCCTTCCGTTTGCGAATTGGTCGTCTAGGCCTTCGCCGTGCTTTTCTTCTTGCAACTCATTTCTTTTCTTTAGATTGCCACGAACTAATAGGCTGACGCTGCTGTGAACAATGGAAACGAGGGCCAAATTGTCGTTTCGTCGATGTTCTGCAGCTCTTGCTGAGGATCGGAAGTGGTTTATGTTTACATTCCTTTTTCTTGTCACTTCCTAAGCGATCGTGGATTGCCGGATCGTGCTTCTTGTTATCCAACCGGATTCGCACGTTGTGTTGGACCATCGTGTTCGCTTTTTTCTTGCTCGTGAGTTGCTGGTGTTGTGGATGGTTATCTGCTGAGTGCCTATCGGGTGTGCATGATTATCTCGTAATACGGCAGCATGGGCAGCGCAACCATTCTGTATCCGTACCTATATCCCCCATGGGCAGTCATACATACCACTGCACATAAATATTAGTCGTGAGAAATACAACATACAATATCTCTTGCTGCGTTGCTTCGTTCCGCCCGTCCCTTGCAGTCGCATCCTCGCGCCTGGCCTGTCCACTTTTCCCGCACCGAACCGTTCCGTTTTAAGAGGCGGCTAGCCAACGGGGGTGGAGGGACCTGAGAGAATGATGGGCAAGGGTCAAGGAATGGTATTCAAGTGTTTCGTACGGCGGATGATGTATGTCGTATGGCTCTCCTTACGACATACCTGAAAAGTGCGCCACCGTGCCTGTCCAAGGCGAATGAACGGACCACATGGGGAAATGCGGTTAGCCTGGATGTGTCAGAAGCAGATAATGATTTCTATCCAACACCAGAAATCGGCGCACGAGTCTGACCGCCAATGTTCCGGGCACCAGCGGTCTGGGAAGGGATGGGCATGCAAGTGGGGCGTTTCCCAGCCCCTTGCGTATCCTGGCTGCACCGGAGAGTGAGAGCTGCACCCACAGACCACTCAGGCCGGCGTGAGGACTGGGAACGATGGACATCTTGTTATTTTCGAAGCGAACCTGGAGACAAAAGCGTGGGAAAGCTCATCTCTTATCGTGGATTTGAAGCACAGGGTCCCACCACGCCATAACACGTTTATCTATGTGTATTATGGAAGCGCAGTAATCTGACGATTTTAGGGTTGTGTAGGCATTTGTGGGAAGTAAACGGAGTATCTGTTTGATGAATCCTTTGTTTGTTCATTACCGCACAACAAAATGGGACGGCCTTTTCGGCCTCGTATTGCTGTTCTTCGTGACACTGGCGAAAATCAGGTAAGTAAATCTCGGATAAGCGGGTAGATGCCGGGCATAACTTGCAAACACGCTGCTCTGCTACTCCAGCGCTCTGCTCCAACGTCTTCTTCCAAACGTGGGTTTTGCTCGTACAAACAATTCCCAATGCATTTGTCGACAGACTGTCACTGGTTGTGCCACTTTGGTTTTGCGTTGGACGTACGTCTGGCCTATGTCGAGCAACGGCATCATTGATGACCGTTTCGTCTTTTCCTGCCTCTACTCTGTATGTTGTATGTCGTACTCTGTACGGAGTATTCCTTTCGTAGTGCAGGGGGACGACGCCGCCGCTATGCCAGAGTTGGTGAAGGCCCGAGTGACACTTGACTGGAAGCGCCCGCGTGAGATTTTCAACCGGCGAGCAGACACAGTCAAACTGGACCAGGGGAGGTTGTCCCAACCAGAAAGCGAGCCAGTGAAACCAGGGCCAAGGGACAAGGGCAATGGAAACCGGGGTCGCCTTTGTGTATTCCCCTTCAGGTGCGCTCCCTGTGAGATCACATTAAATGCTAAGAAACATTATTTCTGTGGTCCATGCCCACGTTCGTCCGTTTCTCACCGGACTCTGCATCCCCCAAGGCGAGCGGTGTCTGAAGTATGTTGTATGTCCCCCCAAATTTGACGCACGCATACGGAGGATGTTCCCGCGTGTCTGGGCGACATCGCCATACTGTATTGGGTTATTCTCTGGGCACGCTCAGGCACGTTGCTGTTCCTGTCGTTCGTCATATCTCACAGTTTCATTTTTAGGCAACGCAACTCACTATCGATCGTTCCTTGTTGACCTCCCTGGGAGGCGCGATGGTTGTATTGCTCGGAACATTTGCGAATCGACGTCGCCGTCTGCCTGGCCAGGACTCTGCAAGTCTCTCGTCGGTGTCGACCTTTTCGCCTGTGTTCGGGATGCTGCTAACGGCACTGGACCCCATGCAGCCCCCGGTTCGCTTGCGACGGAAGGCCATCCGCGCGAGACAGGAAGTGCAAAAAAGGCAGAAAATAGGATTCCCAAGAAGATGATAGGCCCTCGTCGATTGCAAAGGGGCAAATCGCTGCAGAGTATTTGGGGTTGGGACGGAACACCTCGGCTGTCTTGCGGAGGAGTGGAGAGAGGCTCAGGATGAAGGGTGGTGCAGGGGCCTGGATTGAGCAGGGGTGGTTCACCAAAGATCCAGGCCACTCGCTGCAACCTGGGAAAGAGCAAACGACGTCGAACCAGAAAAAGAAAGAATGTGGGTGGTTGGCGAGTTTGAGGAAAGAGCTATGGTGTCGAGCTGCTCGAATGCTACATCGTATGTACTACTGTCCTTAGCCAAAGAGATGAGTGTAAAAGATCGCAGAGTCTTCGGAGCAAGCATCACTGCTGGCCATCCAGGCTGCAGTACGACATCCTCCTGCTGGAGAATGCCCACGCCATTGCAGAACCCTGTGTCTCCAGCGCCCAGGGTGCTCCCTCCATTCGTGCTCGTGCACAGGCACGTATATTGCAAAGCATTTCCTATTTGGACACTCGTCATCTGTTCCTTCCCTTGGCCTTTCCGTGATTTTTTCATCCCCCTCTTGCTCATTTTCATTTTCTTCCCTTTCGTTCTTTCTGTATTTTAATTCTTCCCCACGCTCAGCCAGTCTTCCTTGCCGACGTATCTGCGGCGCCTATTGTGGCAGTTGACATGCGTTGTGTTGTTACTTCGTTTCGTTTTGAGTTTGTGCTTTCCTATTGCCCATTTAAGATACATACTAATTATTTCGGCCATTTTAGTGGTTATCCTCTCCAGCGGTTTTCGCTCCCAATCCCGGCTGGCTTGCTGATTATTAGACCAAACGTACCGAGCTAGCGCATCTGATTGACACACAGGCAATACCCCACTTATTGGCTCCCGCTCTTGCCCACTTGCGCTGTGCCTTCCCTTAGCGCTGTTTTGACGGAACGATACTCGCAGTGCCTGGAAATAGCGTTGGAACCCGGCCATCGCTCCATTCGTTCCCGCCCGCAGCGCCCGTTTGTTGCGCCCGTTGTCCGTGCCAATTGACAGGTCAGCGTTTGCTCGCTCTAGTGTAGGATGGGCATCCGGCTCAGGCATGGCCAGACTTGGCTTTGGCCAGCAATGACGGCCAAGCAAACTGTAATAACCAGTAGCTGAAGAGCGCTTCAAACGGAGAGTCTCTGCGTCTCCTTGCGAACAGGAAGGAGCGACTGTCGCCAACTTCGTACAGGTAATACGGCGATGGTTGACGAGATGGGAAAGTATATGGGGACAGCAAGCAACCGAGCATCGCGCCTTCTGCAATGTTCAGCCCAGCCATGGAAGGCACATTCAAGCCAGGCAGAAAGCAGTATGGTCGCGCCTTCCTCTCAGACATCCATCCGCACTATTCGCATGGCGCCTTGGATCCTTCGTGTTTGTTTTGTGACCTCAGTAGAAATGTTCGCAGCGACATCTTTAACTTCCCCTCCCCTGTTACCGATTGCAATCTCTTTCCCAAAGAGCCGGCAGCGCCAAGCAAGCTGCGACCTAGTGGAAAAAGGCTGCAAGACGGTTCACTAGCCAGCACAACTCACAAAACTCGGCATGCAAGACGGACAATCACCGCCGGCCAACCGACGTAAGGGGAAATGCACCGGCGGCCTCTGTCTTCGTCCACGGAGCCACAAGACGCTGCGGCAGGGCGTCGAAGAGGGCGATTCCGTACAAGCCGGATGAGAGTTCGTCAAGTCACCGTTGCAAAGCCATTTTGACGCGAACGAACTGCACAATATAACCCATAAACAACAAGGCAGGGCTCTCCGAACGCAGGTCTACTTTTGGTGTTCCTGCACAGTCTTATTTTTCTCAGCTTCTCGAGAGTCCTTGTGGAGCTCACAAGACGGACGCGCTGCAGAGGGGTGGAGGGGTGTGGTGGACATCCACCCAATAGGGTAGGGGGGATGCTGCTGAAGGGGGTGAGGTGGGAGCAGAGCGCTCTTTTCACTTTGGGCCATCCAAGGGGAAAACGTCGAGACCTCCACCATCTCCCTCCCTCTTTGCTGGTATTCCTGCCCACTTGCGCGACATGCATCCAAAAGCGACACAGTCATGGAAACGATAGAGACAAGGGGCATCTGCCTTCCCCCCCCGTCTTATTGCTAGCCTCTTGGCCATCGTTTTCAGCTGCTCTTTGCAGGTCCGGTGCCTCCTTCGTTTGTTCACCCCTCCTTCTCCGGCGCATCGCCTAGCTGAGAGTGTTTGACGTTGTCTTGCTGCTAGGCTTTGCCCGCGCGCACCCACTTTTTGCCGTGGTCGTCGTGCATCTCGTTCGTTGTGTCCAGGCCTGCCATCGCTGTGCATGCTCCTTGCCCACCGCCCCAAGCGACAGCTCATCTTCTCTGTTCCCTCCACTTCTGCTTCCAAGGACCGTCTCTTCCATCTGAGGCCACGTCCTCCTTCTTATCTCATCGGCGACCAAGCAGCACCATTCGTCAACCACACGCCATCTGCTTGTACCAGGGTCGGGCCATTTGATGTAGCCAAGGTTGCGTCCTGTCTCCTCTCTCTTGTCCCATTTCTTTCTGGAACAAACAACTACGCGCAGCGCTCCTCGCCGCTGTCGACGACAACATCTTCACCGAGCGTCTTGCGCTTTTGTGCCTTCCTCGGCACTCCCGTTTGTGCACAGGATTTTTGCTTGCTTCCCAGCAAACGGCCCGGAGACCACATCCCGCGTTATCTGACGGCGCGAACCTACGGCGTGCTCCAAGAGCCCTCGACAAGAATCCGTCATCCAGGGTCTCATCATCTCATAACACAAATTTCAGCGACGACACAACTCGACGACAAAACGGTACGGAGCCGTCGGTAGCAAGATTAACGGCAAGCATAATACAAATCGTGGGCCTGTCCGTTTCCGTGTTCCGGCAACCTAGACGACTGCCGTTTACGAAACCAGACAAGTCATACAAGCCAACAATACGCAAACGAATTTTCTGATCATCACGGCCAGCATCGCGAGAAGCGTTCGAGCTCCTCACCACACCAATTCCGCGGCAGCCAGGTTTTGCCCCGTCTGGTCAGCGTGGCCGCGTCTCAGTCTGTCCAACTCGCACTCCCGTCAATTCATACGACTTCAATTTTTCATCTCTTCAAGCAGCGAGGTCAGTTGTCAGATCTCATTTTCGCCTTATTTCTGTGTTCCGTCTCCATGTATCTTCCCGGCCGCCCACTGGCCTCCACACGAAAGCCATCTACCGCTCATGCCATGCACCTTATGGCTGCATTTGCCTTCCTCTGGATTTCTGCTTCCCACGTCGTGCTGTCTTCTTGACGTTGCCCGCCCACATTTTCCCCTGTTCTCTTTTGTGCTGCAGTGTGTGTGCAATTAGACCCCCCCGTCCACATTACACCTGAGTGGCTAGTTGCATACACTGTACGCATGTACAGGCCCGGTCTGTGTATCACTCACTGCATCTATTTGGCGTCGTCGTCTTACGTCCTCTTGCAACCACTTGCGTTCTTTTGCATGTATCTTGTTTTGATACTTTGGTTTATTTGTTTGGTGCAATGCTGTTGTCCACCACCCAGCGGACGTCACCTGGTTGGCTGTCACACCTGCGTGCAAAGGAATTCGAAACTAGTTTCTCTCACTTCGTACCCTCGCCTCGCCTGGCCCCTTTCCTCTCACCTTCACCACCGACTGCCACTTCTACTACCCCTACCCTTCTGACTCTCTGACTCCCCGATGAGCTGAAGGACATGGAAGGCGAGGCCTGAAAGTTGACCTGTCGGCTCGGCCAATTATCCTTCCATCCCCAAAATAAACATAAACTGTCGGTTCAGCCCACGAATCCACTTTTCATCAAACAAGAAACCCTCCCCCCCTCCAACTGTCTATTCACTCACCCCCATATCTTCTCTCAAGACAAACAAACCCATAGTCCCCAGACACCGAGAGACACTGCTGTGGTTATCTATCTCAGTGAAGAGAACTCGCCGTGTAGTGTACCAGTACGGAGTAGTTGTGCAAACAGCGCGACCCCTCCAACCCGACTCACCATCGCCTCTCTTCTGTCTCACGGCTTGTATCCTACGAGGACACAAAACACACTGCATTTGATGGTTTCAGTTCAATTTATTTCACCATCATTTGGCTTTTATTGCAGGGCTACTCCGTCAGAATTGACTCTTAAAAGGCTGCAACCTTAGCCCCGTCATATATACACACCCTCCGCATCAGTACAATCCGCTCTCTTTTGAACCCCCTTCAAAGCAACGACCTATGATTTACGACGTGCTTCGTATGGAGTATATCGTAGATTTCATCCACTCTAATACCGTTGGCCTACAGAGACTGATCATAAACCTACTGCAGACCCTTTCGCCCTACGCACAAGATTTTTGCTATCCGGCCGTCTGGTCTTTGGCTTCGTTCTGGGACTTACGATCACTTCCACTGCCACAACATACTCTTCCCACAGAGCCTCGCAAACCTCGCAATTGCGCCCTGGGCATGGCACTTGTCTCTCTGAAGACGAGTTGCTATTCTCTTATACCCCTCGTCTGGATAAGATAGATTGTCCGTCGTACACAATCTCGCCACAAGAAAACGAACACCCGCCTCCCGTCCATTTTTTTCTCCGGCAACTACCGGCGCCCACTTCGTTCATTTATTTGCTGTATGAGGGCGGTCGTACACGTCCATACTTGGTTGCTTTTTGTTACTGTTCTCTCTGGTAGAGAGGGCAATAAGCGTCGACCAGTTACATCGCGTCCGCCTGCGGTTTGATTCGTTGTGCGCTTGCTTTTCGACATCGTCTACGGGACACTGCATCGCTGCTCCCGTTACCCTTGCGTAACGTCGTCAGAGACATTGCCCATTGCTCCTCTTTTCTTCTTGGCTTGCAAACGGATTCGCCTTGCCACTCTGGCCGCGCCATTCCATCTCCTGACACGCCGTGCTTCCCTTCTTACTCGACAACGGAAGATTGAGATCCATCCTGCGCCTCCGGACAGCTCCCCAGTTTCAGACCTTTTGGTGCTTTATTTTGGGCTCGTCCCCCTGGTCTGCGTCGTCGTTATATTTCTCTCGCCTTCACTTTCTTTGTTCCTCGTTTCCGTTCTTGTCTGCTACCAAATTACCAGGGACATTATCACGCGCACATCTTCACGGCGAAATCCGACATATTCTATTCTGTATCGACAATCATCACATGTCAGATATTTCTTACTAACCTGACTTGCGTCCTATCTCCCAACGGCAAGCTGAAGTGAACAGAAACTCTAGGCGAACCTGACCGACAAAGAAAGAGGATCACCGAAACTTGTCCCTCCGCCTCTCTTTACGGGCTTATGACTTATCCTTTACATGACGACAACGCCTCTTTGATCCCAAGCTCTCAAATTTCTTGACCCTACCACGACTTGTCAGCACGCATCTTTTTATTTCCTCATATGAACGTATATATATTTGAGACCAGTGTTTCTCTAGGAGGATAATTACGGCAACCAGCTTCGCTGCAACGCTCAGCAATACGACAGGATCTCTTTTTTTTTTTCTTTGGGTAAAACAAAACACCTTGACGAATATAAGAAAGAACGCCGGGGATAGCCACATCACCTAGGCTCTTCGGCAATATAAGACTGACAGGTGCCGAACGGCCTCGTCAGTTCTACATTCTTTTTCTTCACTTCAAAATCAAATCCGACATCTCTCACCGGCGAATGCTGGCGCACCAACATATCCTGATAGTTTGCTCTTCTGCCTGGATTCTTCTTTTCGTTTCCTGACGAGGCAGACAACCATGGGTCGGGATTACTTTCTTCCACACTCCCAATGGCAGTCGTCTGACCGACTTGCTTCGGGCGGCGAACGTGTTATGGACAACGGTAGCAGCAACAACAGCAGCAATGGTAGCAACAACAGATATCAGCATTACGACCCGTCCAGTGACATGTCACGGCCGATGGTGAGTACCCTCGCTTCTTGTATCCTGTTTTCCATAAACAAATGACAACATAGAAGACCAATGTTGTGGATTGTAGCCATCCTCTCCTATCTTTCCTGGGCTGACAGGTCGTGCAATTGCTTTTAGAACATCGAGCGAGCACTTCGTGAACAGTGCCGCATCCCAGCCCAGTGCTACTTTGTTTCGGCAATTCTCGATAATGGAGAGACTGTCACTTTCTCGGGGCCTACAGAGTACAAGGAAAAGATTCCCACCTTTTTCGACATGAACCGCTGGATGCGTTGTGCAACTGGGCAGTCGCCTTCAGGTAAAGTTTAATATCCGTCTCGACATGAAGCAGACTCGCGTCAGTCAAGTCTTACGGTGGCAACACGTAAGGTGATGTGTCTAACAGCGTTTGAATTCGCCACGTTGTCGATAACAGTAGGCGACTTATTAGCTGCCCCAGACTCAGTGTATGAAGACCACCACGGGCACTCGCGCTCCCGCTCTCGCCAGCCGCAAAGTCAAAGTTCCAGTCAGGTGCTTGGACAGCAGGGACTTGAGTACGAAGGACGTCGTTCCGGGTATGAACGCCGCCGCATCCAGGGCATTGACGAATTTGACGAGGACATCTATCGCAACAGGAAACGGGCCAGAGGTACGACATCTCGCCGCATCGCCGAGATGGCGGAAGAGCGGCCCGTCCGCGTAACACAGCCGACAAAGATCCCCATCCGGATCAGCGAGGAGCAGGCCATCTGGAACATCTACGACCAACGCTTTCGTGGTCTGCAGCAAACCGCCTGCAAGCTCATTGCTAAAGCATGGGTCAAGCTTGTTGAGCCCAAGAAGCAGTCGACGCATCCTTATACTGGAAGTGATGAAAAGGCCCCAGACTGGTGGCCGAAGCCGTGGGGCACAACCCGTGACGAGAAGGTCCGCCATAAGGAGCCAGACCACTTGTACAAGAAGGGTAAGCTGCACCATTCGGGCCGCCTCTCTATCCGATGGAGTATATCAGTGGACTCTTACCTAACAACCCCATAGAACGGGTGCACCTTTTAAAGCACATCCTTCGCATGATCGTCTTACCCAACGCGGAACAGCACCCAGATATCCAGAAGCTCAATCTCAACGTTGCGAAGCTAGAGGAAGCTACGACGGAAGTTCTGTCTAGCTTCTTCACTGACAAAGACTCACCGAACAATATAAAGAAGAAGCCGTACTTGAAGGAAATATTCCTTTTGGCCAAATACGAGGAGCGGTTCAGAAACGGTGAAATTGGTGAGTTTAACGTTATTGACTTGTCTTTGCATATGTACATTTCCATCATAATCCTTGCTAACCCGTTGTAGATGCTACCACCAATGTGTATATAATGAGCGAAGACAAGATCCCGGACAACTACACATCTGAGAACGACGAGTCTGCGGCGATCAAGGAAGATGAGGACCAAGAAGTGCTGCGTGGGCCGGTGACCATCTCGCCCCGACGGCCAATGCCCGGCGCCTTAATTGCTCCTGCACGAGCGACAACCTCCGCTGGCGTGCCCATGTCTGCCAATACCTCGACTCCAAGCCATAACGGCGACCACAGTCCTGGAACTGGCATGCCTACCGGTGCAGGGGCCTCGGCCACGCATCCTTTCATAGGCGAACTGCCTCACCGAAACCATCCAACTTATCCTCCTTCGCAGCTGATGCACCCAGACTTGGGTCCAAACGACCAACATGCAGCCTACGTCGACGGTGGCAGTCTAGCCGTGAGCAACAGCCCCAGCCATCATCACCACAGTACCATAGCCGAAGGCCATGGCGGTGTGGCCCTCCAGCAGATGGTCGCGAACCCACACGAGACGAGCCGACGGTCATCCATGTTCAGTCCAACGACGGAGTACAACAACACACCAACGTCGACGAGTATGTACCAGACATGGCAGCAAGGCTCGAACGCGCCTAGTGCTTCGCCATTGTATGCCTTCACACCACAGCAGGCCCAGATCCAACCACAAACGCAAGCTCAACATGCCCAGCATGGGTCCTTTGTGCCTCAAGGCCCGGTTGGTATACCCCCGCAAAATCACGGTTACATGGGCCACGGATTTGAGCAGCTACCACGGAATACGTACGATACGACGTCCCACGACACCATCTACCGCCAAAGCAACGTTCCGCCCGGCGCTGTTAACCCACAGGGTACCTATTCGATGCCGCTTGCACCACAGGACTCGCGTGCTTTGCCAGGACACGGTCTCAAACCCGAACCGCCGAATCGAGGTCTATTGCATTAGCCGGTGCGATGCGGTACTCGGATGGTTTTTCAATTTGCTGATTTTTTTTATTTTGTTATTTTGCCACTTTCCATTTGCTACTTTGTTTTCCATCTTGCCCATCTATATATGATATACTCATGCGGGCAAGTTAGTGTCCGTTTGGGTACAAGATTGTCGGGTTCCAGCGTCTTTGTATTCCAGCCGTTTCCCCGCTTCTTTTCAATAGTGCCCCCATATCATCTCATATTGGCGTTTGATTTTTGATTTTTGATTTGATTTTTCTCTATACTCAATCTGTTGGGTTTCAAAGTTTTCGACTTTTCACAGAGTCATGTACGCGTTGCGGCAATGATCATACCCAGGAAAAAATTGCGAGTGTTAAGCGAGTGAGCAAGATTATTTGAGGGGGGGGGGGGGGGTTTGCTGGATAGGCGGTAGCATGGGTCTGCGCCTCTTGTTTTGGTTAATATGACGAACGAATAGGTATCAAGGAGTTCTTACTTTTGCTGGAAGAGTGGCTTGCGAGCGGTATTATTAGGCAGGAGAGCGTTTCTCTCGTCTGTCCTTATCTTGAAACTTTCTTATTGAGACATTCTTTACGCAATTTTACCTGCTTCTTTCCATTGGTGATTTTGCACTGTCCTTCAGGTCCCAATACCCTTCTGATCATTGGACCTCTTCGCCGCCTCTTTACCCTTATTTACACCCTCGTGATTTCCGTCGTACGCTTCGTGGTGGGCTAGTCTATTGACGTTGGGGGGCGGTTTTCTGTGTAGATGCCCCTGTCTGTATTTTACCTGTTCACCAAATGTCGATACAAATTGACGCTGATATTGAGCAGGCATGCCATTTAGTTAGTGATATATGACGACGCTTTGTGTAGAAAGATAGTAATTTGTATTTGTAGAGTACGGGAACCAGAGTCTTGAGAAGAGGCCACTAATTATTTGGTGTAAGTCGGCTGAATTGTCAATAAACAAGCAGTTGAAACTGCTAGGCGTAAGTATCCACATGAAGCTTGCTCTGCGGGTGGAATGTGACAAAACACTGAGCGTCGACGGTTGTCTTCTTGCTCTCCTTTATTTTTTGGCATTCAAAGTGAGCCAACCGGAGCCGTCCCTGGCTCACCAAGAGAAAAGAGTGTGACCAATACCAGCCCGAATTGGAAATAGGGTCACCAGACTGACATCAGAATATGTACGTTTACTTTTGTGAGCATATGGATTATGATGGGCGACAGATTAAACCGTGCCTCTGTCTTGTGGGCAAACTCTTTTGTTAGAAAACACATTTTATAAACACGAGTGCGTGAGGCAGGACACATGAAACCTAACACCTCACGCCCCCTAGTTCGTGATTGCTCACAATTCAAGCCCAATGCAGTAGAGGCGTATATCCCCTTACTCGTATGAAAGTGGCTCGACCGCCCGTTCTAGACGTACGCCCCTCGTCTATCATGAACTGGTGACAGAACCGAATACGGAGGCAATGGTCTGAACGGCGAGCTTGAGGCTGCAGAGCTCCGTATTTCGGATTCATATTCTTGAATCTGACCTTGTACATGGTTAGGTTGGCGTGAAAATCCCAGCACCCGCGTTCTCTCCTGATACCGGGCCTAAAGACTTTAATGAACTATTTGTGGCGGAGCCTTTCACGCCCTGCCCATGCAAATTAAATCAAAACATTACCGTTGCCGGCGTGGTATCATTCATCGTCCAATGCTCTACTGTGTCCCAAATGTATGCTCTTGGTACTTGTCCAGCTTCGCCCGTGTCCATGCACCTCACGCGTCACTGTCACTGCTGGCGTCGTCGCCTCCCCGTTTCCGCTTCGCGGCCCTGCTATTATGGGAGGAGGGTGCCTTGGGGCGCGGCGGCTGTGCGATCTCATCCTTGCGCACAAACACGTAGCTGCGTGCCGTGCGGTCCTCGCCCTTCCATGCAGTCGTCGACACGTCGTTGCTTCCAATGCTGCCGTCTGCATCGCCACTGCCGCTGCCGCTGCTACTGCCACCCATCCGCACCACGCCCAGTGTTCGCGCATGATGGTAGCCCGGGTACGCGCCAAACTGGAACCGGAAGCTGCGCTCAACCTGCAGCCCCGCGTGCCGCGCCAGATCGCGAATGTTCCACAGTGTGTACGGCTCGCCCTCAAATAGCGTCACCACAATCGACCCGCCGGGCGCGAGCGACAGCAGCGCGCGCCGGAAGAAAGCCACGAGCAGCTCCTGGTTGTGGCGCACCTGTCGGTTGACGTCGGTGCTCTTGCCGCCAATGTGCGGGAAGTTGAAGAGGATCCGATCAAAGATGCCCTCCTTGTCCTTATTTTTGGCATCCCTCCCGTCCTTGCTGTCCTTGCTGTCCTTGCCGTCCTTGTCCTTCTTTGGCCGGGACGTGTACGGGCCCATGGTCTTGGCGTCGACGTTGTAGAGCACTTTGCCGTCCGCGGCGGTGATGCGCTCTGCATTGGCGGCAGCCTGAGGGTACTTGGCGGCCAGAGCCTCAGCGCTCTCCTCGAGCACGGTGGCCGTCAGACGCAGGCAGTTGTGGTGCTCAGCGAGCGAGGCGGCAAAGCTGAGATCGCCCTCGCCGACGAGGAGAATCGCGTCGTCTTCGGGATGGAAGGGGATGGTCGGAGGTGGCAGTGTAGATGCCGGGGAAGATGTAGTATTCTTCTGTTTTTGCGACACATCTTTGTTGTTGCTGCTGTGGCCGTTCTTGTTGTTACTTCTGTCGTGGTTGTGAGCATTGTAGTTTCCGCCGGGACCAGTTCCCTTGCTGCCATGAGGCATGGGCTTCTGCTTCTTGCCCGCCGCGTGACCGAGCTTCCGCTTCTTGCTCATCGCCAAAGGAGGAGACGGTCACAGTCAAGGTGAAGAATAAAAAAACGAGACGAAGACGAGAAACTGAAGAGTAAAAACGAAAAAGAACAAAAGGCAGAGTATCCAGAATGGCCAGACAAGAGCTACAGTGGTGTTGGTCTGCAGTCGAATGACCCTGGAGACGCGGCGTTCGCCCTTTGTTGCAGCGCGGCCCGGCTGATTGATGTTCTGTAGTCCGTCTCGGCGATCGTTTTGTTGCCGCGAGGTCGCGGTCTTCCATGGGAAAAAAAATATATGTACAACATACAACATATATAATGCGGTCCAAGTGTTTCGCTGCTCGCGGCTTCCCGCGCGGCACTGCAAGAACTAAGCAGGCGGGGACGCCGGCTGCCAGGCCACTCAAGCGCCTTTTGGCCGTGTGCAGCAAAGCGCAGGAACGACCCAGCCAATAAAATTGCGGGTCTTGTAGCAAATCAGAGCGGATGAGACTGGAAGCTAGTGGTAGGTACCGTATACCTTGGCCACAGGGAGGAGCCAGCTAAAAATGCTTTTACACACAAACGTCTGGACAGAGAGAGATGGCAACAATTCGGAGTACAACAAATCAGAACAAATGCGATACGGACAGCGAAGGACGGTGCTGCAAGGGAGACGTAGGGGAATTGAGACGATGGATGATATTTGGGCGCCTTTACTCTAGCATAAAGGCGAAGAACGTCCAGGTGTTCGCTGGTTGTCTTGCTCGCCGACTCCGGTCATCTCTGCGGTCCTTCACGTTTCAAGCAACGTATGGATACGAAGAGACTCTAGACGGAGTAAGGCAACCTTGTACGAACGTATCTGTGTTAGCTGCAGGACTCTCAACTTCTGCCACTTGTGTTGACAAGGAGACAAGAAACGTCGTCATTTAGAGAGTCTGTAATATATTACTCGACAAAACAAACGTAAGGGCAAACACCGCGCTGTCGATTATAAAATAAAACATATCGAGAACGTCTACGACGTACCGACTCTATAACAAACGGTGACATCGACGCAGATGTAGCCCAGTTGTCCAACACGTCACTTTTATCATACGTCTTTACAAACGAAAAGACAAATTAAAATATAAAAACACTCTTACACTCATAGAGCGACAAGATGTACCGGATACTTCGTCCCAAATGTGCTGTTGGCCAACAGTCTGGGACCACAGGCGCAAGCGCTGATTGGTTGGCAAAAAAGAAAACCCGGCGTCCGGCTGGTTTCGCAGCGCAAGACGCTTCTGGACAGACGACAAATACAGGCAGGAACTGGTACAACATGCAACTGGAAGGAAAGAAGGGGGGTGGTCGACCTTTGTGTAATTATGGGTCTGGGTCCACTTTTAGCGTCGCTGGTGTTATTGAGAAGGCCAGCAAAATGTGAGAATGTGAGGGAAGGAGCCAACAAGGCCAGACGCAAGCCCAGTTGCGCCTGCGCCAGGACCCCAGCAGATCTTATTGTCCCGGCCAAGTGCCAAAATGTCATTACTCCGTGCTCCTGGTGCCATTTTGCTCGGGTCGTGTGTTGCAAGTCGTTTTCTTGTGTCAGTCTCATTTTGGCAAGCAAACCCAAGCGAACGCTCGCGACAACCTCGACTTTTGTCTGTCTCTTCGTTCTTCCTGCGCTCTTTCCTGCTTCCTATTATTGTTTCCAGTCTCTTGCTTGACTTTCCTATTCGGACTCCAACGTGCCGTCCAAGGAAGCCACGACACGCGTGCCTGGGTCGTTCCTCCCCCAAAAAGGCAGCGAGCCTCAAAAAACACGGAGGCTACAACCCAAACACCACATCATTACCCCCCCTTTCCCCCTTCCACCATTCTACATCTCCAAGTCATCTTTGTCTTCTTCTTCGTCTTGATATCCCCATCATTTTGATATACTTTTGCATTTTGCCACGGACCCTGCGGCTTCGCTGTCTCCGCGACGCTGCGCAGCCCTCTGCCACATCATTGTTTGTTGTCCACCGTGCATGATTTGATCTCTGCCCTGTCCTGTCCTCTCCTCTTCAGCAATTCTTTTTCGTTTTTCAAACATTCTCCTTCTCCTCATCCTCCTCCTCCTCTTCTTCGTCGTCTCCTCCTCTTTCCCATCATACCGACTTCCCCGCCGTCGCTGACACTGCTGCGCTGCAGCGTCTTTCAGCTTCACCCTTTTTTCACTCTCTCATTCCCTTTCTCCGCCGACGTCCCGTGTCACTGGCTGTGTCGCTTACTTTTGTCGGCCCTTGTCAATTCTTATCTCTTCCTTCTTCCATCATCGTCACGTCTACTTTGACGACCGTTTTGACCTCTATTCTCAGCGTTGGACGTCGCTGCACGGCGGTCCTTTTCTCGTGTCGTTCGTGCCTGTTGTCCCTATTTTTCACGCTTTTAAGCTCGCCACCCACTTTTTTGGCTCCGCTCTCCTTGTCCACCCTTCTTTCATACCGGGAGTAGTACACCTCTTCTCATACACATCGTACATATTGTACACAACACGCTCTATTCGCCCAACTCACTGTATCGCACACCCACATGGCATCATGAGCGAGCCACCACCAGCCCATACACCCTCCTTTCGCGGCCGAGGCCGTGGTCGTGGCCGCTCACAAGCCGTTCGCGCACACGTGGCTCGTCTTGCCCAAGCAAGAAAGGCTGCCAACGGCCGTCGAGGTCGTCAAAAACTCTATGATCACCCCAAGCCGCAGGCCGCCTCCGAGCGCCTCAAGGAGCTCAAGGCCGCATTTTCCGCGGTTGCCAATGCCATGCGTCCGGCCCTTGAGGACCTTGCCGACCGCAGCCTCGACCAGCTGAAAAGCCGTCCGGACGCCTATCGCGCCTTCGACCAGTTCCAGGAGGTCAAGGATTTCCTCGACCGCCGCATTCACGACGTCCAGACCATGCACAGTAACAAGCTGCTGCTGGACACGCGCCTCAATGACTACATCTTTTCCGAATCGCGTACCATTACTGAAGACGCTTTTATTGTATGGCACATCTCCGCCGGAACTGAGAGAAAGACAGTACAAAAAAACGTGTAACACTAACACTCTTGAAACAGCGGGACGTCGAAGACGCCAAGGATCGCTTCTACGATGCCCAGCTTCAACGCCTCGAGATTCTGGACAAGCTCCATGACAACGAGCTTCCAATAGATGTGAGTTTTGCACTTTGCCTCAATTTCTCATGCCCTCCATCCTCTTCCTCCCTTGTGTTCGTTTTCGACACTTTTGTCTCATCTATCACTCAATATTCCTGGTCATGTGATCGCCCGTGTTAATGCCCCATGCCCTTGCTGCCCAGATCATCGACGACTCGTGGAACTTCCATGAAATCAGCGATGAGCGCTTCCGTGATGTCAAGGCCCATGTGGAGTACCGCACCACGCTGTATGGCGCCAAGGTCGAAATGCCCTGCGCCAAGACGGTGACTGGCCGGCGACTTGCTGGCACCCCGACCACGTCCGGCCCTGGTACCGGCGCGGGCGACGACAATGCTCTCAAGCCCTCGCCCAAGCGCAAGGCTGACGATGAAGCGGATATATTGCCGGCACCGAAGCGGCTGGGTGCCGCACCACGCCACATTGGTGGCCTGCTCTCTGCTGTCGTCGCGCCCACCGATGAGGACGAGGATGAGGACGCCGAAGCCGATACGCGTGCTGGCTCCAAGATGCCGTCGCCGAGCCCTGCTCTCGCAGAAGAGGACGACGAGATGCTGGACGAAGACGAGAACGGCACTCCCCTGGACGACGACGATGAGTCAAATACCCACTTGCGCCCGTCCGAGCGGCTACCGCCGCTTCCCAACGGTGCCTCGGAGCCCGATGCCTTTGGCGTACGGCTTATTAACAAGCGCCGAACCGCCAACTTTGACGTCTACAACCGCATCCTGGTGCCCTCCTTATTTGACTTTGAGCCCCACGAGATCGGTTTCCGTGACTCTACCAACGACAAATCGCGCGGTGCCACCAAGATCAAGCGCGGCCGCTTCCTTGACACGCCCAACTCCAACACGATGCACTTCGATCGTTCACTCTGGCAGTATGACGCCACTACGTACGACGAAGGCGAGCTGGACGAAGAGCTGATCAAGAAACACAACCTCCACCAGAAATACGGTCTGGTCTTGCGCACATCCATCAACGACGAAGAGCCGCCCAAGGCGCGCGTGTCCGGCATGAACCCTGTTGTCTTTTACACGCCCCGCGGCCGAACCCTGAACAGCTCGCGCTCCATAAGAATTGCGCGACTGGAAGACGGCGCTGAGATTGCGTCTAAGAGGCCTGCCATGGCGGCTGCCGTCGACCGGTTTACCGAGAAGGAAGGTGTCACGCCCTCCGACATCCACCCGGCCGACGATGTTCTTGAGACCTTCCGCCAGGAGAAGCTTAAGTTGTGGCTGGGCCCTCGCCGTGTTACGCGTGATGAGACCGAAGAGCTGGAAGAGCGTATCGAAGAAATGGCTGAAGGCGACTACGCCATGGAGGAGGATGAAGACCGTAAGGTGATTGTCGTGCCCCCGCGGACGCCGGATCGGACAAGCCAGTTTGCTGCTGAGGACATTGCAGCTGGTACCACTGTCGCCTCCGTGGAAGACGAGGAACAGTCTGCCGCCAATGCCATGGCGGCCAAGGCCATGTTCGGCACTCTCCTCGATGCTGCCGCTGCTGTGGACATAGATGCTGCCGAGGACACTGCGCGGCCTCGCTCCAGCGACGATGTCGTCTCCCAAGTCTCCCCAGCCTCGCCCCTTGCGGCCCGGCGCGCTACCTCGCGGCCCTTTGACCCCGTCCGTGATGTGTTCATGGATGCACCTGCCACAGCGCCAGCCGACGACTCTGCCTCCGACCGCCGCCAGGGCAGCACCGACTACATCCTGCCGCCTTCGAGCGCACGGTCCAGCCAAGCCTTTGTCAACGCTTCCAACTTACTCTACATGGCAACCGTGGCTTTGGACCAAGAGTTCGCATCACCTTACCATCAGCAGCAGCAGCCACCACCACCCGCGTCGTCGTCATCCATGCGGTACCCGCCAGCACGGGGCTCCGCGCCATACGAGTATCCTCCTACGGATTCGGTCCCGAACAACGGTTATCGGAGAATGTCCATGGACCCTCCTCTGCCCTATCACTCCCACCAACAGCCACCACGTCCTCCTCCCCAACACACTACACCTCCTCAACAACCGCAGAATCTCCTTGATCCTCGCCTCTTTGGTGAAGCGCCCCGACCCCAGCAGCAGCTGCCGCCTCCTATCTCGAACCGGGATGCCAACATTGGCTACTCAAGTGGACCTTACTACCAACCCCCGCCCCCACCGCCGGCTAGTTATATGCATTCTAGTCACCACCATGGCGGCTCCTCCTATCCTCCCCCTGGGCCACCGACGGATCCCTACGGTCCGCCACCGCCGCCGAGTGCTGCTTATGGGCAGCCTCCCTCACGCGGCAATACCCAATACTACATGTCACCTCCCCCACCCCAGCACCAGCAGCTGCCACTGCAGCAGCAGTCTTCGCAGTCGCAGTCGCTGCCCATGATGCGGCCCTATGACACTCGCTACGGGCCCCCTCGCGGGGAAAGTGAAGGCGCTTTGCCGCCGCCTCCGGCAAGCAGCTATGGTTCGCAGGGTCTCCCGCCTCTGATGGCGCAACAGCCCCCTGCTCCCTCTCACGCCAACTCTCCCTCGCCGCAAATGTACGCAGGACAACTCCCTTCCTACTCACGAGGTGGTAGTCGCGAGTACCAGCCCCACCACCAGCACGAGTATGCGGGCAGTCTGGAGAATGGCCCCAGCAATGGGGATTATCCACCGGGATCCGAGTCAAACGGCAGCAACGGCAACAACAAGTACCGCAAGTTGGAGCCGGCACCCATGATCGTGTCCAAAAGCAACGAGTGGTCTGCCGGCGCCGACCGTGATCGTGACGTCAATCGGGACAGCGTCACCTCGAGCAACGGCCATACCAGCGACGGGCGGCCACTTGCGAGAAGCTCTGAGGAGCCTGCAAATGCCTACGCGACGTCGTCTGTCGGCAAAGAATTCCGCACGGTGCCTTATGACTATGAGAAGATCAAGGACTACGCCGCCATTGAACCGCCACCAAGTCAGGGCCCCAAATCCATCCGTGGGTGGGCGCACAACAGCTTGAGGCGCGGCGGTAGTGGCACAACCACGACCGTGTCCAAGGCCATGTCTAGCACAGTGTCGGCCATGCCACCGATTAAGGCGGAAGGTGCACCGCCGGTGGAGTGGGACGCTGACGAAAAGCAGCAACAGCAGCAATAGATTCGCCGCTATTGTCCGGCTCAACGAAAAGAAGTCCAGGCAGTTGCTCCGTGACCAGGCAAGAAAGAGATGGCCCGGTATAAGATGGACGAGAAAAGCAGCAAGGGCAACTGAGGAAATGAGAACCTATGCACACGTCTTTTCCAATCAAATAGATATCTCCCTATGGCGTTTTTCTATTTTCTCTATTTTTGCTTTGGAGCTTTGCAAAGCTGATTTCGAGCCGTATTATAACCCAAATTTTAATTTAATTCTACAGCATTGCATCCATACGTCGTATGGTATTGAGTCAACTCTTAATTACCTAAACCAATATCAAACTCGCCGTTGTTGGTTTCAGTTTGTATTTAACTAGGAGGTATGCATCATTAGCTAAGAAATAATGCCTTGTAATTGGGCCTCCGCTGCCGCACTACTTAATTTACTGCCCGTATTGGTGTTCCAGTTGGTGTTATCTCAGCCTTGCCCTAAAACAGCCCCTCATTAATTACGTCGACGACAATTCGGCACAGCCTTTTCTAATTCCTTCGACAACAAATATTTTTGTTGTACAATTCAACTCGAAAATTTTCCACCGCCGTGATGTCTTGGTACCAAAAGAACTTTTCGCTGCCCGCAAAATCGCGCGGGTCCTACCTCATCACCGACACCATCGTCCGCGAACTGCCCGCGATCAAAGACTACAAGGTCGGCCTACTGCACCTCTTTATCCAGCACACCAGCTGTGCTCTCAGTCTCAACGAGAACTGGGATTCGGACGTGCGGGCCGACATGAGTGACGCGCTCGACCGCATTGCGCCCGAAGAAGGGCCCAAGGGCGAGGCGCTGTACCGGCACGACGCCGAGGGCCTTGACGACATGCCGGCGCACATCAAGAGTGCGCTGGTGGGCGCAAGCGTGACTATCCCAATTTCCAACGGCCAGCTGGTAGGTCTCGTTTCCGTGCCACCATTTCGTTTCGTAGGGTTCGCGGGACTGGGCTGTACGTAAACTAACAAATAAACACACAAACAAACAGGCCACCGGTACATGGCAGGGCATCTGGTATCTGGAGTTCCGGGCGCACAAGCAAACGCGGCACATTGTGGCGACGATCCAAGGCGAAAGGGCATGAAGGTCGGCGCTGTGAAGCCATATTCGTCTGCATAAGAGGCTGGACTGATACACACAGTCTTATCTTCCACACACCACGAACATGGCTTTACAGGGAATGCAACACAGATCAAAATATAAAATTGCTGATTCATGTCAGAAAATATAAGCTTAACAAAACGCAAAACTGAAAAACGGAAAGGCAGCCGCACATCCAGCATCCTCTGTCCGCCATTCTCCAGATCCCACTATCTAGCTTCCAATACGTGCGAGCTGGCACATGCCTTCTCCCCCTACTTTGAATATTGTGTCCTTTCACCTAGTTCCCTCCGTTCTCCTCCTTCATATCCGTGTCGCCGTCGTCGTTGCCCACCAATACGCGAGTCTTTGGAGGGACGCCGGCGCTGTTCACACCGCCGGGCGTCGCCGCCACGACGTTGCCGTCTTCGTCGTAAAACTCAAAGTTGTAGCGGCTCAACAGGTGCGGGATGGCCGAGAGCTGCGGGCCGTAGCGGGCGGTGTTGTCGTAGAGCTCGAACAGGGGAACTGCCAGCAGTTTCATGTTCTTTGGGACACTGAGTACTTCTAGTATTTGTCAGTCTTTCGTTGCTATTCTCTCTTCTCTCGTGTCGCCCCTCTTTCCTCACCACGACCCGCTCAAACTTACTCGACTTGGGCAGCTGAATAAAGTACAGCTTCTTGCACTCCTTGGGCCGCGTCACATGCGCTGGGATGAATGGGTACATGAACGTCTCAAAGTTGGGCCGCCACCACTGCGCCAGGCACTCGCCCACCTCCCAGTCGCCAGCCTCCTCGCCCTCTCCCAGACGGCCCACCGGCGCCAGCCGCTCGTCCAGCCGCGTCTTGAACCCGCTCAGCTCGTCGTCCTCCGGCCGTAGGTAGTCGCCCGGCAGCTTAAAGAAGGCATTGGCAATCTGCAGCATCAGAATGTGCGGGTGGTTGTGCTCGTGGCACACCAGGATGCCCTCGCACGTGCGCCGCATGCCGTGTTCTGCGTAGTGCTCCTCGAGACGGCGCAGGCGCGCCACCACCGACGGGTCTTCTTCCGGCTGCGTCTCCTTGACGCCAAAGGTGTAGTTGGAGAGTGGGTACAGGCGGATCGTCTCGGGCTGGTTGGCGTCAAACGGCAGCGGCCGGATCGGCGGGTTGCCCGACTGAATGGCGTTCTTGGTAATCGTCGACATGATGAGGGCCCTGTGTTGGTCGATGATGTTCGCTTGTTGATTTTGCTTCTCGGCCTCTTTGTATTTTTAATCCTCTCCCGCGTCTGCTTCAGTTAGGGGACAATGCCACTCCCCTTGTACGAGGTCGTCTGTCTGCGTATTGCGATCGTGCGGTCTGTGTCGGCGTCTAGAAACCGCAATCGCAAAAGGGAGTGGTGTAGGCTTGGTGGTTGATACGTCGGATGCGTTCAACGAGTGCAGCAGGGTTCGTCTCTTTTGCGCGCAAAGTGGTAAGGCTCAATGGGTGTCGGTCGTACTTTCCTTGATCCTTATATATTCGCTGTGGATTTGTCTCATCGCTCCTTCCCCCACGGCAACCCCAAGCCTAAACACAGCTGCCCTGGCAGAATAAGCTGTCCGCAACAGAAGGCGGTGAGAGCTATCTGGAAGATGTTGCCATTTCAGCCAATCAGCGTCCAGGAGGCTGACCATTTCAACAACATCACCATCAACATCCTCTTCATCAACAATCGAACTCCTCAATTACCAGTAACAGCCTTTTGAGCTATCTTTTCGGTTGCATTTTGGCTTCAAGAGGTTCAGGGTGTTATCTGGACTGTTTCCGATCGTCTCGCCTCCGTGGCAGCCTATAATTATCAATCGTCGCAAATCTATCTCGTCGCGAACCATAACAGTTTTCTAATTCGAACCTCCCCATGTTGGCGGGAATCTATTTATTCTCGTTCTCTGCCGTACTTTTGTCCCGTCGGTCGGAGCTGAGACTGTTTCATCTATTTCTCTGCAAGTTCCGGGTTCAGATACGTACTCTGTTGGCCAGTGCTGCAGTACCGATGTAACGACTTTCTGTCAGTTACCCCTCAGATTTTTGAAAATTTTGATATAAAAAGTTTCCTCCTAGTGAGTCCAATTTTCTTACCACCAGTTATTGGACGATGCTCCTGGACCCCGGATTTAATTCAGAGTGGCCTAGTGGCCAACATATTAAGATACCATCTTTTTGTGTCAGTTGTTACTTCGTTTGCATTGATGCGAGTTTGCTCATTCTCATGTCCCTCCTACAACTACGATCCAGTGATCTGGAAGATTTTTCACAGTCATTTCTTTGTGTCTCTCCGAAAGGCATCCACCCCAACTCAATTTTACGCGTTGCGAGTCTCGAATCGCAGCAACATGTCACAAGTCGGCATACGGTCTGGGACCGACAACCACGACAAGTACGACGATGTGGGGCTACTGGTCGGCCAGTCCACTGTTGAGGACATACTCGCTGACTCCGAGGTCAAGCGAGAGCTGGCGGAAGATGAGCAATGCCCCATGTATCACACCGATGTGTTCGTGCTCAGTCTAGACAGATCGGGAGAAGTTGGTTCGTATCCGATGATCCAGCAAGAACGATTCACATTCGACGAGGTGGCAGCCACAGCAGGCGCAGACGACAACGACAGTACCAGCCTGTTCGTGGAGAGATACGAGTGGGACAACTAGGACTTGTCCCCCGAGCCCACAAACAAGCCAGCCGTGGTACCCGTAACTCCGTCAAACAACAACACCCTCCCTTCGCAATCTACCAATCCGGCCGCATCATGTCCTGAGCTCAATTGGACAAACCTCAAGCTAGTCATCACGTCCGGATCGCCTTCTGCCGTAACCGCGGCAGTCAACGTCTCCAGAGAACTGCTTACACGCTTGGCCCGGAGTCTCCAAGACGTTGCCGACCTGGAGCAAGTTGAATGGGCCTCCTATTGGGCTGGATTTGTCCGCGAGTTCCTTTTGGACAATAGCCGCAATTGGTGCCGCAGAGCGCCGTGCCCCGAGGCAGATGCCTTTCTCATATACAATGGATATGCATGGACTCAAGCTATTGATGTTCAAGTCATCAAAGTCGAATTAATACTGCACAACATAACGATGTACGGCCACAAGCTTGAAGTCGAGTGCGCAGAGCTCGAGAGACGCCATGGCGTCTTGCTGCAGCAATACAACGAGGCTCAGGAGGAGCTACTGAGAGCAAAGACCGAGCTCGATGCGGTCGCAGCCAGGTGCTGGGGATTTATGCGTGGAGTATCAGACGCTGAGTCCAAAGAACAACCGAAGCTGCAACAACACGACGAGGCACAAGTGGCAAAGAGCGAGGCGCTCCACCGGTACGAAGACGAATCTGCCCAGCTAGCAGCACAGTTATGGCGGCACTTAGACCACTACGACATCCTGGCCCAGAACATCGCTGCGCTGCACGCTGCTATGCAAAGCTGCGCTGACCAATTAACGCTCCTCAAGCAGCAGAGGGGCGATCTCATACCACGCAGTGCTGCTACACGCAAACAGATGGCTGCAGCAGTCTCTCTTCAGCGCGGCCGCAAACGTCTGCTGGGAGTACTGCTTGTTATGATTTCCGTGGCCACATGGGCGACCACTCTTGCGGTCGCCAGATGCACGGCTGAAGCGTGTCCTATAAAAAAGGCACTTCTGGATCTCCTCAGGACAGCTGATGATGCTTGGCTGCCAATGAGATAGTGGCCACATGTGACATTAGGGCATTGTTAAGAATTTTTCCTCTTGCTGAAAATACGGACTCGTAGGCTGCGATGTCGATGTAGATATTGATTCGTCATTTTAACAGATACAATTTATTTCTTGTTTTTTTCCCTCGAGAGAATATATGTGGATCGTTAACATAATCGACCTAAATGCGGCATTTTGTCTATACCATGGGACAAATATGAAGTACATTTTACCTATGGATGAACCTTTTTGGATGATGACAACCAGTTGACGTAGTTCTCCACGGTAAATTCTGGATCTGTGAGGATCGCCCAGCATGGCATCCGCCGATCACTTGCCTGGATCGACGTCTGGTCCCCAACTGCTGGTATGCACCGAGTTCGATAATTTGGTCCGGATTGGGAGGTCTTTCCCGCGGATCGAATAAGTATTTTGGAATATGTCGAGCGTTTTTCTTAAGTTTGTGCAAGTACGTTATGCGTTTCTTAATCTTTTATTTATTTTATTTTAATAAAATACTTAAAAATGTTTATTCATACTCAGATACTGTTTGCCAAACCACCTAGGTCATGTTCACATGAAACCCGAACAACTACATGCGTCATCATATCGATGTTACCATGTGAATTACCATCAAAGGTCGCCTCCCCCTCGTCTTTCCCCGCGCCGACAGTGGTACTCGTACCGTCCCCGAGGGTGCTCCGGGTCCTTTTAACTGATCTCGTTCGCCCTTGCACTACCCATTACTCCCGACTTTAATCAGGTCCGCCCTGGCTTCAGCTGTGCTTCCGTGCAAAACAAAGAAGTGAATATCCGGGCGCGGCCATTTTGCTTATCCTCGGGGACTTTGCATTAGCAACGGAGGTTGGGCTCGGGCATGCTGAACTTCAATAAGGGGCATCGATACCAGTCAAGCGTTTTGTCGTTCTCAGTCTCGACTGGCTTCAGGGTGTTCCATTTCGCTTTGCATTTAGTTATGATTTTTACTCCGTATTTCGCGAATGCAACATTGCTGCCAGTATGGACGACTCCTTCCCCAGCCGCGAATGACTGGCGCACCTGCTGGCACACCTGTGACCGGCCATTTCAGTGTAATCACTGCTTGCGTCCCGCCATTGTGGTCCAAGACAAGGCCCCCCTCTGGATCCTCCGCCTTCAAAGGAAGGAATGGCTGGCGAGGGTAGATGCAAGAATGAAAGAGCGACTGGAGGCTACTTTAGAACGTGGGCCTGGCCTGTCTTAAATTGGTGTATTACGACATACGACATAATTACGCTCACTGCTTTTTGGGGCAGGCAGGAGCCACCAGTGCGCCTGTATCGTGCGGTCTTCTGACTAACAAAACTAGCTCCACAACGGCTCGCTTGCCCTTTCCTCTTTCCCATTCCCAGCCGACTGGATACACCGCCGCAGGGCCTGGACCTCTTTTTGACTTCTTTCGACGCTTTTCCCGCTCTTGTATTCTTCTCGCCATCGTTTTTCCTGTCACCACCTCCACTCCCCACCCAGTCTCGTTCTCGTACCCCCAATTCGTGCCCAGCCTCTGGGGACACACATAGAAGCGTCACACAGGCGTTCTGTTGCATATACCCTATCCCCTGTAGCACGGTGTATTGCCTCGTCATCTGGGCTGACCCGAGCCAAGACTGACCAGCGCCAACGACAACCCCAATCGTGGACCCCAGAAACGAATGCCCAGGCGCACTACCTCTCTTCGGTCACTGTCTTTTTCGTCCCTCCGTCCCGTACCGTTCTGTTGCGCCGGGCTTTGACCTTTTTGCGACCTCGGACTCGACCAGAGTCGCCTTCGATATTGTCCCTTGTTCTCTTTGTTTTGGCCTTCTCTTTGCTGTTCTTTTGCTTCCTGCATCCTCTCTCGTGCCCTATGATACCGCCGATCGTCCCAGCTTCCTTCCCGGCTCAATGAACCTTTTCTCGTCTACCACGACCTCCTCTTCTTCTTCCACGGCGCCTTCGCGACGGCCATGGACCACGAACGAGAACGAGACCGCCTTGTCACGGCGCTGCAGCTCAAACTAACGCAGCTTGATGCCCGTGTCGTTGCCTACCGCCGCGAGCGTGCCGACGAATTCCGCCGCTACGCCGTCGACCTGCTAACGCCTGTTGCTGACGAGGCTGTTGTCGCGGCCGTCGCTGAAGCCATTGAAGGCAGCTCCGATAGCGACCTCAAAAGCGCAACCGACGGCAAGGTGGCACAGTCCTACCCGGCGCTCTATGCTGGATTTCTTGACAATGCCGGCGACGATGCCGGCGACCACAACCGCTCCATTCTGGCGCCTCCACCCCACGCCCGCTCTCTGCCGCGCCGCTCCGCCTCACCACCCCCCGTCCTCTACCACACATCCGGCGTCCCCAAGGAGGGCCCGAGACGACCACCGGCAGGCACCGCCGAGGCTTCGCCTTCGCTGCGTGCGCGTGAAGATGACTTCCGAGGCGTCTTCACGCCACCCTTCCTTCCCTTGCTGGACAGCTGGTCCTACGACCATCGGTCTAGCGATACGAACACGCAACGGGATAAGACCGGGACTGCCTATGTGGGCGCTGCGGCCGATGCTTCCGCGACTCCTGAGGCCACAACTGCCAAGGTGGAAGAAGACGACGCAGCGGGGCACCGGAACGGGCCTACGGAGGCGACAGCAGCCGGAACCGTTGCGGCGGACGCTGCTGCTGCAACTCCACCCCAGCCGTCTACGCAAGCCTCGGAGCCGAAATTAAGGAGTGCGCTGCGCAGAACGTCGAGCTATTCGTCGTCACGCTCTTCCACGCGCTCAAACACACCCACTTTTAATACGTTCGCAAACGCCGACAGCCCGTCGGACACGCGCCACGTGCGATTTTCGTTCAACGGCGAAGAGGTGCTCCCGACGTCGTCGCCGCCCAGGGACCACGAGCAGGATCTGTCGTGGTTGATGCACGACGACCGGAATGGCCATGGCGCGGGGCATTCAATGAATGTCTATGATTACAGTCGGCATTACCAAAGTACAACGGCAGGTTCGAGCGCATTTTCAACTGGACTGGGCCCTGCGCACGGGAGTTTAGGGTTCGGTGCAACAGCCCTGTCAACGCCCCTGTCTCATTCGTCGCTGCCTGGAAACGAGGCTGAGACAGGAGCCGCTGGACCAGCTTTTGAATCGGCATCCTCTTCAGCGTTGTCAGCAGGTGACCAAACCACGCCACTTTCCCAAGGATTTGGCGTGCAGTCAGAAAACGAGTCACACCCAGGTGACAACGTTTCTTCTTATTCTTCTGTTTCGTCCCCATTTTCCTCTTCTTCCACTTCCCACCAACCACCCTCTTCGCTGCCGCAACCGCGTCGCCGCCACAGCCAGATCCTTGAAGACGACGAAGAAGAGTTTGTGCCGCTGTCGCGCAAGGTGTCTTCCTCTGACCGCCTGCGCGCTCTCTCCAAAATGTCCCTTGAAGACCCGGGCAATTGGACCGTCGTTGATCCACAGGCTGATGCCGCTGCGGCTGAGGCTGCCGCGGCCGCGGCTGCTGCCGGCGGCAACTCGCCGGGCAGCAGTGCGCACACATCCGACGCCGAACTCTCCGCGGCCACCGAAGCCAACCGCAATCTAGCGTACCAACCGGCGGAATCACAGCGCGAACAAGCGCCGTCACCACCGACAGTGGAACAGCGCGAGTACGCCGCAAGCTCCAGCTACGGCAATAGCGCTGCTGCCGACAACAGCTATAACAGTTACAATAGCTACAACAGCGAGTCGAGCAGCGACGGCGACGATGGATTTATCGCTATGCGCGCGTCGCGCGGAAAGACGGCGCAGCCGCTCGCTCCGTCAGCGTCGACAGCACCAGCATTGTCTACGACTACTAATGGCACGGCCCCGGGGAGCAGTAGCGGCAACAGTACTCGCCCGAAGCATGGCACGTCGCGGAACGAGGCCGTTCAAGTCACGTATGCTGCTCCCAACGGCGCTAGTCGTAAAAACGCGGGCGCTGCAGAAGACGACGACTTTTTTGGCTTCGAACCGGACGACGCGAACGACGAAGACGACGACGGTGCTGTGGGCTATCCACTAGCTCGCGTGACAGACGTCAACACCCACTTTGGCGAGGAGGAGAAAGACGAGGACGTTGAAGACGAGGACGTTGAAGACGAGGAGGCCAACGATGATGGCAACGTGGAGCACCAAGGTGGCGATGCGCCCGTTGTTAACGACAAGGATCTAGTCCAAGCAGAAAAAACTGCGCTTGGCATCGGCACCGACGGCCTCGACTCTAACCACCTCGCCTTCAACCGGTCCAAGCCGATCGCTAACCGCGACGGTGGAGATGGAGAGTCAGCACTCGCGTCGTCCTTGTCGGCAGCCCGGAGGAATGGCCAGGTGGACGGCGAATCGGGACCAGAGCCGCCGTCATCTCCAGGCCCTGCGTCCATCTCCGTTGGATCGTATCGCGGCAAGCCCATCGACCTTTTCAATGTCGTCAAGGATCCCCGTATCCTGCAGCAGGCTGCCCAAATGGGTGCCCTCAACTCCATTTACGGCAGCATCCACGACCACGAGCCTCATGCACCCGCTAACATGGCCGAGTTCTCGAGCCTGAGCGGCCGCGAGCAGCTCAACCTCTTGTCCGGCACGCCGCGCAGCCTGACGGAGCGCATGATTATGGACGACACGCGTGCCATTTTCTCTCCGCCCAAGCGTTGAGCTTCGGCCTCTGCACTCTCCTAATAACAACGTTCATGTCGTCTCACCTTGCATCCTTTTTCTGTTCTATTCTTGGGTGCCTTGCATTTTTTTTTTCGTTTATATATATATATGTGTGTGTGTGTGGTCGGGAGTGATCATCGCTGGGTATTCGAGGTCAATATAAGGTAGTCATTGGTCATTGGTATTGGTTATCGGTCATCATGGTAGTTTTAATTTCATTTCTAGATATCATGTTTATTGCATTTTTATCTTGTTTCATCATGATCTTTGCTGTGTTTTCGTATCTTTCTGCTTCTTGTCCAGCCGCACTGTCCTTGATTTTCTTCCTATGTTCTTTCTTTGTTACGATCGTTTAGCATAGAGGAGAGAACAGGCAAGAGCAGAACTAGATGCGGACAAGAAATAAAACGGCCAGAGGGAGATTTACAGCTAGAGCTAGCTCTGATGGTGTTTGTAAGTACGATTAACCCCCGAGGACATTGGTATTGTTCAGGCCACTGAGGTATTTGGTATTCCTTTTAATTTGAACTGCTTATGTGTGTATTATTGCTGTTTTCTACTACGACTAACAGTCTTTCAGATGCCACCTTTGCTCCTTCCCTGCGGGCCTGTATTTGTTGTGTAGTGGATGTGCAGTGTGTGGGCCCAGACGCAAGTCTGAGTCAAACGACAACCGAATAGGGAAGTCGCGATCCGACGCCTTGTCCCGCCCTGCATTCCATACTGAGTATTTTCACTGGCTGCCACCCCACTAGGCAGCACTAGATTAAGTGGAGATTTGCGCCTGCCGCCCTGGCTCTTTCCCTTGTCTCCCATACGCAAGCACCTGTATCATAGCAAGGGCTGCGATTCGCCCAAGTGATAATCCGCGCTAAAGCACTGGCAGAGGCCAGACGAGGCAAGAAGCCCTCGAAGGCCCCTGGGCCCTCGTCCCTCCCTTCAACAGTGCGCATACCAATCAGATTTCCGTCCCTTGGTCGGTCGTACCTTCCCTGCCTCAACTGACTATTATTGTTGCGAGTTTAACCGCCACCATTTTACAACGCCTGCCACCACAGCTCCAAGGTACATCGTCTTCTTTCCACTTGCGACTATTAGCTTGTTCTCCTTCCTTTTTTGCAGAGCATCGCATCGCCTCGACTCTTCCTTCTCCTTTCTCCTTCCCCCCCTCCTCTCTTCCCCTTTCCATACAACACCCACCAACATCTCTTACTTACGTCCCTTCGTTCTGGTCGAGGCTTCTAGTATCGTCGATATCGGCCTACGCTCGTCTCTCGATAGTCTCACCGTCGCTCTTTACGCTGGCGACGCCAACCCGACCATCGCCGGACGCCGACGAATCGCACCTCGCCGCCCTCGTCGAGATCGTTTCGCCTGGTGACGTTCTTTTTGATCCGAGCCGCACGACGACCACTATTGTAACGTCCATCCCCTCAACGACGACCACATCTCCTGCTGGAGGCGCTACCACATACGGATCCGACCGGTACCGTGACGACGACGACGACGACGACATCTCGGACGACGACGACATTGTGGTTTCAACTAGCAGCTACCTTGCAAACGTGTACCGCAAACCCGCCGTCCCCCAGACCAGCACCTTTGGCCTTCCCAGCCAACCCCCTGCAGTGCCCCATTTTCGCACATATCCGACCGCCACCGGAGTTGAAGAATACACTGCCGAAACAAAAGACGCCAAGATGGATGGCAAACGCCAACTGAACTCGTTCCAGCAGCTGGAGAAACTGGGCGAAGGTACCTATGCTACTGTATGTTCTCTCTTGGCTGTGTTGTCGTTGCTATATCGACTCCCGTCCTAACCCATCGCCCTCCAGGTCTTCAAAGGTCGAAACCGCCATACCGGCGAGTTTGTCGCGCTCAAGGAAATACATCTCGACTCCGAGGAGGGAACGCCGTCGACTGCTATCCGCGAGATTTCGCTCATGAAGGAGCTGAAGCACGAGAACATTGTTGCGCTGCACGATGTCATTCACACTGAGAGCAAGCTGATGCTTGTTTTCGAGTACATGGACGGTGACTTGAAGAAGTACATGGACACCAACGGCGAGCGCGGTGCCCTGAAGCCGATGCTTATCAAGTCCTTCATGTACCAGCTGCTCAAGGGCATCGACTTCTGCCACCAGAACCGTGTCCTCCACCGCGACCTGAAGCCTCAGAACTTGCTTATCAACGGCAAGGGCCAGCTGAAGCTCGGCGACTTCGGTCTCGCCCGCGCCTTTGGCATCCCTGTCAACACCTTCTCGAACGAGGTCGTCACCCTCTGGTACCGCGCGCCCGATGTTCTGCTGGGAAGCCGCACGTACAACACTAGCATTGACATTTGGTCCGTGGGCTGCATCATGGCCGAGATGTATACCGGCCGCCCACTGTTCCCGGGTACCACCAACGAGGACCAGATGCTGCGCATCTTCCGAATCATGGGAACACCCACCGAGCACAACTGGCCCGGCATCAGCCAGTTCCCCGAGTACAAGGCCACTGCGCCGCGCTATGCCACGCAGGACTTGCGTCAGATCCTTCCGCAGATTGATGCTACGGGCATCGATCTGCTGCAGCGTCTTCTGCAACTGCGTCCCGAGCTCCGCATCAGCGCACATGACGCTCTCCAGCACCCCTGGTTCCACGATATTCTGCAGCATCAGCACAGCCAGCAAGCCGCTGTACAGCAGCAGCAGGTTGCTGCCACCGCTCAACAGGCTGCCGCGTTGCAGAACCAGGGGCGCAGCGCGTTCCAGCAATCTGCGGCCGTTGGGCCGCAAGCTGGGTACGAGGGATATTAGAGTGACCTCTCAAGTTATAAAAGGGGGATGATTGGTATCCCATCAGCTTTGCCTCATCTGACAGCAGCACTCGACCCCAAAACCCTGGACTATAAGGTGTATAATAGAACGTTGTTGCCAAAGACACAACAACAAGCCGACGTATTCCAACTTGGCCAGAACACTCAGACAACGTTAATGCAACATGGCCACCCACAGCTTCCCAACCCATCTTACTGCTACGACAACCTACACGACTCTGTTCCAACTGCATCATATTACAATACCCTTGCGGAAGGCGCTACCTTTCCCAGTATGCAACAGCCGGCGCGTTCCACCCATGTAGAACATCAAACAACATTTTTACATCCAGGAGGCATCATGCCTCAGCAAGCTGCCCACCATTTCCAACCATCGGCTTAGTCAGCCTTTCAGCAACCCAGACGTCAACATTATCAACAAGGTCAAGAAAAGAACGATCGACACGCGAAGCGGCAACGAAACAGATATCATTACAGCAACTGGCCAAACAACATTGGCAAAGAATCGCTCCAGGCGAATTCACGAAGCCGTCCAAGAAACATGCAAGTGAACCTCCCGGTCTCACACGCATCTGCAGATCAACTGGAAGCCCAACCATTGGACCAATCTAGCTCCACGAGTGCGGTAGCCTCTTACCACCGTTCACAAAGGCAAGGCACAGCTTCCGAAGCACAACTGGCCGTCCATCCCACTTCAATCCTGGGACTACCATCTGCAGTTTTACTGTCCCGGCCTTGGGAAACAACTCAGCATCCTCAGCAACACCCTGCCTCGGTTTCGAGGTCGGGATCGTTTGCTCTGACAAATGTCAGCACCTCTGGCTACGCAACCCTCCCGCTTCGCCAGAAACACTCTTCGTCACAGCTTAATCCTACAGCAGAACCGTTCACATTCAAGAGAACGCCATGAAACCTGGCCGTTTGCCGCCGCCGGCCGAGTTCACCAGCATGTCTCGGAAGACAACCCCCATGTTCTCGTTTGTCGTTGCTTTTAAAATTTTGTCGTTCGTCCTTGTGCGTATGGAGCACTTTTTTCTACTGTGCCAGCATTCATATGTTGCTATTGTCTCTTTTTGTTTATGAAGAGGTGCGGGATACGATCAAAGTGACATGTTTAATAGATGGGCACGGATGGGGTTCTATGTCAAACATGGCGGATACCATGCATCGCTAATTTTTGTGTTGTGTTTTTCTTCTTTTCTGTTTTCTACTATAATTGTATCCTTGATAGAACAATCAACTAAAAGCGTACCGGCAACAAACCGTCTATTCAACGGACTGGCTGAAATGTGCAAGCTCTACTGTACAAGCTGTATTTTGCAGATTGTTTTTGTTCTTCGTTTTGTTGGTAATTCTCATATATTTGCGATCAAAACCACTGATATCAAACGCCGTTTTGCACATTGGTACGACTTTTGCCAAGTCCGCCGTGACCATCATCAGCTCAACCATATTATTCTCTTTTATACCGGGCCCTCGCCACCAGGAACCAGCTATATTCATAGTTAGATGGGATGCCGTTTCCATTTCTTGTCAAACAGGAGCCTTTAACGGCCACCAAGGTCGACGTACCATGCATATGTTGTTGCCGTTTAGGAGGATCTTGGCCAGCTTCGTCTGCTCGCCTGAGTAGTCACTAAATAAGGCGTGTCAGAAGGCGATTAACGATTGAAGCAGGTCAACGACTTTCTTCCATCATAGACGTACAATTCTGTCACGTCCTCGAGGACCATGTCTAGAGTGAAGTGGTTAGCTTCACGGGCCTGCCTTCGACATAGACAAACACAAACCGCGAGAATAGCACAGTATACTACTTACTGACGTAGTCGTCGAAACCGACAAGTGTGCCGCTGAATTCTGTAGGAAAGAGTCAGTCTGCTGTAGCTTTGCATCGCATCTCTATGAGAAAGAACCTACCGCGCTCGCCCTTCATGACGACCCATATCCGCGAGCCGACGCACTTGTCGATGAGTTCTGTAATATGTTAGCTGCCGCTCTATAGGTATCAGTGTGCGCCGTATACCTGCGCTCGCTTTGTTGCTTTCCTCAGCAAAGGGACATGAGGTGAGATGAGATGACGGACCGAGAGGGAGGAGTTGCGACGTCATGGTTGCGGCTGTCTGTGTTCGTGAAGGAGAGCGTGCGATGCTGCGAAGACTTGTATCTCAAAAAGAAGACGCAGGATACGTGTAATTTCGCGGGCGTGTACGAATTGTCGTCGGCGTCCTTTTTGCCCTGGGTTTGATGAAGCTCTGGTTCCAACAACCGCTGTCGTTGTCGCGCCTGCCAAAACTGCCCCTCTGTCCAATCGCTCGTCGCTCACTCGCCGCAAAAAAGTGGGCCTCAAACTGGCTCGTAGTGCTTGGTCACACAAAGCGGCAACAACGGCAGGCACGAACGACTTCACTTCACAGGAACATTAAAACGAGACAGAATGCACGAAACAACCAAATTGTCGTCCTTGGAGTGACAAAAAAAACGAGAACACCAGAAACAACATATTCTTTGACCGTTGCCGGCCATTTGTGACCGTTGGCAAAATGAAAAAAAAGTGCAAAAAAATAAAATATTCAGAGGACCTGAGGGTGATCGAAACCCTGACCTAGGGATCTGCAATCCCTCGCTCTACCACTGAGCTACACGTCCATGAACAAATGATTTTTGTTGGAGGTCATGACTACTATCGGGCTTTATAACGGCAGGCACTAACGGCATTGCCACCAACAGCCAATGTTGGGACTTTCGAGAATAGGCAGGAGCTGTTTGCAGCGCCAAACTCACACCCTTGTCACTTGTTGTTTTACTTGTATTTCTGAGCCTGGTTCTGAAATATAATTGGTTCAAAATTCGTTTTCATATTTAGAAAACGTTTGCAGCTTTCCTTTTTGTCACTACAACATACATACCTTTCTGGTGTTATTGGCCCATTATCCGTGGCTGCCTCTACAGCGGGTCGCTCTTGTCTTCACAGCGGATCTCTCCTGCCCTGTCAAGCCAACTGTGTGAGCTTTCCCCACACACACGTGTTGCCGCCTCCTGGCAACACCCCATCACCCCCCATGCAACTCTTCCACTGAACCGAACAACATTCCTCCCACCATTTCGGCACCTCGACTGCCTAGATCTGAGCTGTCCTCTCTGGTTGCTGGAACACTGTGGTACTCTCGAGCATGCAGCAGCTAGCCACTTGCTCTCCGTACTTCAATTCCACCGCCATCTGTGGAGCCGCATCGGCGGGATATAAGACCTACTCTCGCACTCCCTCTTGACCCTTGTCGGTTTTCTTTCGATCGGCTGAGTCTCGTTTCTTCTCCAATATCACCCCTTCTCTCCCCATGGGCAAGCATGGCACCGTGATCTTGCGACGCGTCGACAAGCCGTTTCCCAGGAGAGTTGCGTCAACTTCGAGCCGCGCTCTGTCTCTCTCTGCGCGACAGTTGCCCTCGGCCCTGACGATGGGCTCGCCAAGTACGCCCAATAATGGCGCAGCGCCGATGCCGCCCAACTGGAGCTTATGGCGGCCCGACAACGGCATCGTTTTCGGTGCTTCGAGCGGCGTATCAACCGTGGTGACGGCCTCGGGGACGGCTACAACTGCAACTGCAACGGCAACAGTGACTGCGACCACTCCTGTGTCGGCAACGACTCAGACGCAGACCAAGTCCTCCGCCGCAGCCACAGCTTCAGTTTCGACAACACCTCGTAGGCTTGTACCTCGAGTGGCCGCATCACCGCTTGCACAGCAGTCACCACGACGGGCGGTTGCTTTTGCGCAGCAGACCGTAACCCATTTTGTACATACGACAATGCCGATACGGTTTAGTCCCAAGCACGCGATGCACAGCATGGCGCAAAGGGCAGACGTGGCTGAGGACAAGCTTAGTAGGGAGACTATCGGCGACACAAAAAACGGGACCAACACAAAAGAACCAATGCGGGCAAGGGAGACAGCAACGACTGAGACTGAAACGGCAGCAGAGGCACCAGAGGCACCAGAAGCAACAGAAGCACCAGAAGCACCAGAAGCACCAGAAGCACCAGAAGCACCAGAAACGTCACCGGATACAAATCTAGACTACAAGATCCCCGACGACCTTTTCCGCGCAGCCCGCGATGCACCAGAAGGCAGTCCAGAGTCTTACTGGTCCTACGCGCTGTATCGGAATATTCAGGCCAATAAGAAGTGCGACGACGAAGACGACAACAGTGACGATGCTGCCACCAACGCAGCTAACAGAAGTCCCACAACCGTGAAGGTGCATTACTGCAAGAGCAAGCTCACAACAGAGCGTGTGTGCCAGGAGTACTTTCTGGGCGAACCCCTCCTAGGCTTCGATCTCGAGTGGATGCCGAACGCTACGCGGTGGGATAGCGCCCGCCGTAACGTGTGCCTCGTGCAGCTCGCCAGTCCCAGCCGCATCGGTCTCTTTCACCTGTCGTTGTACCCAGCCAAGGACGACCTAATGGCGCCTACGCTGCGCCGCATCCTTGAGGACGCAAGTTCCATCAAGGCAGGTGTCTGTATCCGGGGCGACGCGACACGCATGCGCAAGTTTTTGAATGTTGACATGCACGGCGTCATGGAGCTCAGCCACCTGCACAAGCTTGTTACGTACTCGAAATCAGGGGAGACCAGTCTTATCAACAAGAAACTGGTATCGCTGTCGTCACAGGTACAACAACATCTACGCCTGCCCATGTTTAAGGGCCAAGACGTGCGGGCCAGCGACTGGTCTAAACCGCTGCACATGGACCAGATTATCTGTAAGTCGACTATGACACACACATTTCTTATATTCCAATGTTTCCTGTCTTAACAATATAGACTCCGCTTCCGATGCATATGCGGCAGTTCAGATCTTCTCCGTCTTGGAAATACAAAGAGAGAGTCTCAACCCGAAGCCACCACGGCCGGCCTTTGCTGAACTGAACCTGCCTATCAAGCTCGCCGGCGGCGTTTTGCCCTCACCGGCGGCGGCTGAAGAGACAAGCGAAGAAGCGGCCGACGACCTGGCCGAAGAGGCGGCCGTAGATGGCGACGTTGGCGTATCGCCGGCACAGCTATCAGCCGAATATTTGGATAAGGCCAAGACAACGATTGAGTTCGAGGCCGACGAAGACAAAGGGGCAATTCCTGCGACACCAGCCAAGGCCGGGGCCGGGAGCGCAACGTCGGCGTCAGTTACACCAAAGACCCCCAAGACTTCCAAGTCTCCTAGGACGCCTAAAAGCCTGGCCCTGCCAGCCAAGCCCAAGGACGCGCGCATCATCGCAGCTGAAGAGTGGATCGCTCGCTTTCGTACCACGGCCAGCAGCAACGGGCGAACTGTGCGCGCGCGGCCGGCATCGCTGCGTGCCTACCATTTGTGGCACGGCAACAACGAACTGGATCCCGTGACGCTGGCTGCCCTGCTGCGCGACCCGCCGTTGCAGACCAATACCGTCGTCACCTATATCCTCGACGCCGTGCAGCTGGAGTCGCTGCCGTACGTCAAGACACGGTTACGGGATGAGCTACTGGAACAGGTGCCGCGCGAAATTCTGACGAAGAAGTATGCGGGCCTTGCACGCGCCAGTGGTTATACAGCTGGTCCCGCTAGCGCCTCAGCTTCGACCGGCTTCCGAAAAACCTGATATATATACCCAATTACGGCAAACGTTTGCATAAGAAATAAAGGCGCATTTAGTTTCAAAAAAATCTATGATCAAAACTCCTAAATAGCAATGAATATGAAAACCCCCAAATTTCGCAGATGAAGAAACCATGCAAAATACAAAACAAATAACTTTTTCCCCATGTCATCTTAACTACGCCACAACGTCGCGTCCCCGGTTGACTTGCACCCGCTTGTCTTCGCCGCCGCTGACAATGCCCCAGGTCTTGTCCCAGGCAACGTCAAAGACCTTGACACCCTCGCCGGCCATCGGCCGCCGTTTGCCCTCGCGGCCCTCACGATCGATGACGTAGACAGCCTCGCTGACGGAAGTGAGATTGGATGCGCCGGTGCTCTCGCCGTTGCTCGGCGCTGCGGCCGCGTCGTCTTCGACTGCCTTGCGGCTGCTCCGCAGATCCCAGACGCGGCACGTGCCATCGTGCGATGCGGACACCAGTGAGTACTCATTGTCCGGTGCCGCTGCCAGTGCTACCACCTTGTTAACGTGCCCTCGCAGCGTCATTACAGCCGTCGTGGCCACGGATGTGCGTGGGTCCACGAGCACAACGTTGCGCGCCGCATTACCAGCAGCCAGGAGGCGGCCGCTGCCGCTGCCGCCTGACGAGGACTTGGAGCCCACGGCACACAGAGACAGCAGCGCATGCGACGTGGCCACAGTGCTGACCACCTGGCCCGTCGTCAAGTCGAGCGTGCACAGCGCATGGTCCTGGCCGGCCGAGTAGGCGACAGTGCGGTCATGCGGGTCAAAGATGGCGGCCGTGGCAGCGGCGTTCTTATGCGCCTGGATCAGCGACAAGGCGCCGCGGCGGGGGACGTCCGAGGTCGCACCCGACGCCGACGAGATCTTGCGCTTCTTGTTGGTGGCAGCGGACGCACTGCTGGCACCGGGCAGCAGCGACTCGGGTGCCGCAGGCGCCGACGACTTGGAAATGGACCACAGACCAACGGCGCCGTCCACGGACGTAGACAGCACGCGCTTGGACGTGGCGTCGACGGCGAGCGAGTCGACGCTGCCCTTGTGGCCGTACAGCTCGAGCAGCGGCTTGAGCAGCGCAGGGGTTGCAGAAGACGAGGCACCGCCGTCATCCGCCATGACGGCATCCTCGCCGCCCTCGTTGTCGTCCGCCGCGTTGTACTTCCAGATGCGAACCGTCCGATCCAGGCCCGCCGAGGCAATGTGCGTCGCCGTGACAAAGCGTGCTGCCTTGACACCCGCCGTGTGGCCGCCCTGTGCAGCGCCGGTCGACACGGTCGTCACCTGGCCGGCGGCATTCCACAGCCGCAGCAGGCCGTCGTAGGAGCCCGACAGCAGCCGACCAGAGGCGCCAGCGGCCGACGGCGAAACGTCCACAGAGCTGACCCAGTCGTCGTGCTCAAAGCTCGCCTCGAACACGGGCGGTACCAGACTGCGAACATACTGCAGAGTCACCGTCGTCTCGGAAGAGATGCCGTTGTCGCGCAGGTATTCCTCGAGCGTCGTGCGTAGGTAGGCGCCGTCGACGAGGAAGTCAAAAGGGACGGGCCGGTCGGTCGCCAGCATGGACTCGGAGTTGAGAATGCGCGAGAGGCCATAACGGCGGATGTCGGCGGGCACAATCAGCGGTCGCTTGGACTCGGGCAGCTGTAGGCCGGCATCCTTCTCGGTGGTCGTAAAAAAGACCTTGACCTGCGCCGAGGCGTCCTCGTCGGCCCGATCGAATGCTGCTGCCATTCGGGGTGTGTGTATGAAGCTGAGGTGGATGAAAACGAAGGTGTGTAGAGGGCGGTCAATTGAGCGGGAGAGGACGTGGTTAGGTCGGTGACTGGACCTGGTTAGAGTTGGTGCTGGCGGCGATGCTGAAACTGGGCGTTGTTCTGACGGACGATATTTTTACGTTTCTCTTGTTTAGCAGGAACTTTTTTTTCTTATCTTATCGGGCACTTTTTTTGGCCTTTTTGGCGCCTTCCTCTTACGAAGCTCAGCCTTGCGGTCCGCCAGGAAAGAGTGATTAACGTCACTAAACACCAGCCTTGCCCCGCAAGTTCCTGGAACCAATAAGCGGCGGCCCCTAGAAAGGCCTGTAAAACGGCCTGTTTTAGTGGCCCAACTGCCATGTACCGTTGTGCCCCGGGACACTCTCGCCAAGGGGTGCGCCAAAACGCGATTTCAGGCGCGTCTAATTGCCCCTCTAAAGCGCGTCCTCCAGCATCATCGTCAGTCGTCCTGTCGTGTCTTTCACAGTCGTCGCCGTTACATCGCCACCACCACGACAGCGAGCTTCCTTTTACTCATAGTCGACTTTAGCGAGACAGTACACCATGGTGTCCCTTGACGCCGCCAAAAGCCTGCTGGCTAGGCCTTTGTACGTCGACCAATTCAGCAGCCAACAAAAAACAAAAAACTTGAATCAAATGTTAGAAGCAGTTTCATGTCTCGTCTGCGATTGATATACTGACGCTGCTTTTCTCTCAGTAACGATACGCCCTTACCCGAGCGCAGCCAGACGGCATACCACCCACTACACCGCTTCCACCTCGAGAACAGCCGCCAGTACCAGCAGCAGTTTGCCGACATGTACTTCTTGCGCCTCGCCAAGATCAAACCGGCCGTCGACAAGGTCGCCACCGAGGCCTTTAGCGACGTTGTCGTCGGCGGCACGCACGCCAAGAAGGTTGAACGCGTGCTGGATGTGCGGCAGGGCGAGCTTTGCTGGGTCTCAGGCACCGTCTACATGGACATGCCCTTTAAGCCGAGCATCCTCGAAGATGTGTCCAAGGACAAGCTGCTGTCCAAGCCGTCCGCTGTGAAAAAGTACGTCCCCGAGGACGACGACGACGTTCTGGCCGAGGGCCGCGGCAGCGTTGCTATCATGCTCGAGGACGACTCAGGCCGCATCCGCCTCGTCGGCCGCCCGCTCCGCTCTGTGCTCCTCGTGACCGGCTGTATTATCGCCGTCATGGGCACCGAGAACGAAGATGGCGAACTCGAAGTCATTGACATCATGTTCCCGGACCTACCGCCACAGCCAGAGCGTTGGGAGCTGTCGACACCAGTTGCAAATGGCACGGGAGAGGGTCCACCGGCAAAACGGCCCAAGGTCGAAGGCAACGCCGGTAAGCACGGCGCCTCTGACGATATCGATATGGACGGCACAGTTGAGAGTGCAGGGAGCAAGAGTGGCTGCGGGAAGAAGGTTGCGATTGTGTCTGGCATCAACTTCTCGGGCCCCCACAGTGCGTCCGCGGTCGAGACATCACTCCTGCTCGAATACCTCCTGGGCGAGGCGCTGGCGCCCGATTCGCAACAGGAAGTCTCACACATCAGCCGGTTAATCATTGCAGGCAACTCCATTGCCGCAGCGGAAGACTCGGAGGACCAGAAGGCGGCTGCCCCGGCAGCAACGACAACAACAGGCGACGCGGCCGGCGGTCATGTACAGCAAAAGAAATACGGCTATGACAGCAGCAGCTACAACCCTGTGCCCAGTGCGCTTCTCGATGAGTTTCTGGCCGAACTGCTGCCGTCCATACCCGTGACGCTGATGCCGGGCATGAACGACCCGGCCAACTCTAGCATCCCGCAGCAGCCCATCCATCCGGCCATGTTCCCGCACGCCCGCTTATACACATCGCCCAAGGCACAGACACCACCTGCTTCCGCAGCATCCCAGACCAGCTGGTTCGACACCGTCACCAACCCCTGGGAGGGTGAGGTCGAGGGCTGGCGCGTCCTCGGCACCAGTGGCCAGACCATTGACGACATCCACAAGTACGTTCAGGGCAACGACCGCCTCAGCATGATGGAGGCCACCTGTCGCTGGCGCTGCACCGCACCCACCGCCCCGGACACCCTCTGGAGCTACCCGTACCAGGAGGACGATCCGTTTGTCCTCGACACCTGCCCCCACCTCTACTTTGCCGGCTCACAGCCCGCGTTTGGCACCTGCCTCATCACCGGGACGGACGGTCAGACTGTGCGCCTTGTTGCCGTTCCAGCCTTTTCCGAGACACACGAGGTCGTTCTGTTGGACACGGAGACGTTAGAGGTGACATGCGTAAAGATCGAGCGGCAATAGCAGAGTGTGCGCGTGTTTGGAGAAGCGCTGGGCTAGGAGCATTTGGTTAATTTTGCGTTATTTGCTGGTTCATTGGAATCTACGAATGGACGATGAGACCTGGTGTGCGCGGAACTGCATGGCTTGTTCTGTGGAATCAAAACAAAATGTGTGCACTAATCAATTTCGAAAGTCAGAAATAGTTGTGAAATGATGTCAAGGTTGTGTACACGTATAAATGTTTTTCATCAGTATCGTTGTATCGTTAATTAAGGCTTGTTTTATTCCTTGATTGTTCGGAAACAAAAATTTTTAGCTGTTGTCTATCAGACTTGTTTGATATACATATATTTATTTTATAATAAGAATGCAATGGTTACTGCCTCAAGCAACAACAGAATACGGGTTTCCCGTCGGTGAGTAGCAAGCTTTATATAAGAACTGCTTTAGGTGTTACGTCGCTACATATTACATTTATTGACGTTGGTATTGCCTCTATCGCGCTTTCCTTACCTTCAAAATTATGCACCTTCTTGAAGTTACTCTCGCTTTCCGATGGGCAACTCTTGGGTCGCACTTTCCTCGATCACGGCCCGCCATCCCAGCCTACTGACCCCTTTCTTCCCACCCAACAAATTTGTTTCTCTTTCTTCCTTCTTCATTCTTTTTTACCAACAGCATTTACAACCGAAATATCACAAGCCACGATCAGATACCAGCTTCCGAGGCTTTTCTCATGCACCCCGCATTGGAACCTTGCGGATCGCCTTGCAAGGAGACCCGGCCGGTGACATGTCGGATTTCTCCGTCGACCCACACCCGCTGCTTGACATCAAATTGGACACCAACAGTGACGAATGCCTTTGATCAACACGATTTTGCTTCACGCCGGTCAAACAGCGCTGGCTGGGATATTTGATGGCATTCAAGAAACTGTCCTCTCTCATAAGTGCTGAACGTCCGGCAAGAAAAGTACAGCTAGGAGACCAAAAGACGTAAAGAGCAACCAGCGTCCTCACAAAGACAGTGACGGGAGACTTCGCAACGGGGAAAGCTGGCAGATACGCTGCTGAAGCTACGCGTGCCACGTCCCACTTTCACTGGATCACTTCATGAGCTCCCACTACTTCAGTAGGGAGCAACAACATTGCCCCAAATACAGTGGGGCGTGGCATGAGCAGTTGTTGTTCGGTTGGGCTAGGCGCGGGTTAATTGCCCTATCTGATCGCCTTACCGTTTGTGATATACCTTTGTATCGCCAGAGCAGGATGCCACTCCAACAAAAATGGCACCACGCAGACGTCCATGTAGCTTTGGCAAGTCAATCGCGGCGCAAAAGCAGCACCTGGACCCCAGATCTGTCCAGCCTCTGCTCCTGTCCCGATCGGTTGCCTTGGTCTTCATCCCGCATTAGGGAAACTCTACGATACGTGAGTTGCATTGGCCTTTCTTTTTCCACTTTACGTATTGAGTAGTAAGTACGGAATACATCCCATGTCGCACATCGCCTGTGGCTCCATGTGATCGGAGCAGTTTCTTTGAGGGTAATTAACTTTGAGCTTCTTACAATCGCAGCGGCCTATCGGCGTTTCTTTTCAGACTTTTCGTGTCTTCTGATCTCCCCAGAACCTGGTTATGGAGCAGATTCGGTGCTTTGCAGCCGAGAAGATTGCGCCAATGGTTGGCAATGTCTTAGACGCCGCTGAGGTCGCATAGTCGACTGCCATTCGTTTGTGTCAATGCGGTCCTCATTTCCTCTTTGGATGGGGATCTTCATCTCCTCCCACGCGAAAGACGGTAGGTATCAATATACGAAAGACACAAAGATGGAATGGTAGGCTTAAACAGGCTCGGCATCGCCCTGTGTGCAACACTTTTTTCCGGGTGTATTTTCTCAGTTTATTTTCTGAACATGAAGTGAAAACTTGCGACTGTGATCACTTCAAAAACAAGCTGGGATCCGGGTGCGCGACTCTGTGGCTGAATGCATACCAGTGACGCGTGCCACTCTCTGGCAGGTACGTATATATTTCATTTTCAACCCGATTCGCTCGTTGTTTCTAATTGAAATATGGAAATGGCAGTCTTGATCACACTGCAGCTGCCGAACGCCTAAAGTTTGATTAAGCCGATCAAGATGGTGACTTCCGCCTGTCTTGCCCTCGCGGCCGCTGCGGCCTGGGCTCGAACAGCGTCCGGAGCTACCGTGCACCGGCGCGACTCCGTGCCAGCCGAATATGTTGCCGCGCCTTACTACCCTTCTCCACAAGGCGGGTGGACATCCGACTGGACAAGTGCGTACGAGAAGGCCGAGGCACTTGTGTCCTCCATGATCCTGGCAGAGAAAACAAATATTACTGCCGGCACGGGTTTCTTTATGGGTGAGTTTGAACTGAGCTCATAACCACTTTCTATTTATTTCGTCGTACTTTCTTCGCTGAGATTTGAAGGCTGACATGAATTATAGGGTGAGTGACCGGATCTGCTTTACAAGAATTCTAGTTATTTCATGATGCTCATCGATGCTAACCTTATGTCCACAGCCCTTGTGTCGGAAACACAGGAAGTGCTCTCCGCGTCGGCTTCCCACAGCTGTGTCTTCAGGACAGTGCTCTGGGTGTTCGGTCAACAGATCATGTCACGGCTTTCCCGGCCGGTATCACAACTGGCGCGACGTGGGACAAGGACCTGATCTTGGCCCGTGCCCAAGCTATCGGCGAAGAGTTTCGTGGCAAAGGCGTCAATGTCTACCTCGGACCGACCATCGGGCCACTCGGCCGCAAACCACGCGGAGGGCGCAACTGGGAGTCTTTCGGAGCCGACCCGGTGCTTCAAGCTGTGGGAGGCGCCTTGACGGTCCAAGGTGTGCAGTCACAAGGCGTCATTGCGACGGTCAAGCATTTGATCGCGTATGAGCAGGAAATGTATCGGATGTATAATGTCATCATGCCTGGCTACAGCTCGAATGTTGGTGAGTATACGAGCGAAGCCACTTCGTGACCTATATTTAACGAATGGGCGACCTGGGGATCGCGCACAAACTGACACACCTGTGTAGACGACCGGACCCTTCATGAGTTGTACCTGTGGCCATTTGCAGAGTCCGTTCGTGCTGGTGCTGGCTCGATTATGGCAGCTTATAACGGCGTCAACGGTTCGGCATGCTCGCAAAACAGCTACCTTCTCAACAACCTCTTGAAGGATGAACTTGGGTTCCAAGGATTCGTCATGTCAGACTGGTAAGTCACTCCGCCTGCTCTTATTTTGTTGTCACAGTCCAACTAACACTATAGGCTCGGTCAAATGTCTGGTGTGGCTTCCGCCTTGGCTGGTCTTGACATGGGCATGCCCGGTGATGAGATGATCCCCCTGCTTGGCACGAGCTACTTTATGTACGACCTTACTAGAGCTGCACTAAACGGGTCGGTACCCTTGGACAGAATCAACGACATGGCGACCCGTGTTGTGGCGGCATGGTATCAAATGGGCCAGGACAAGGACTACCCGCCACCAAACTTCTCCTCCAACACTGATGCGGCCACGGGTCTCCTGTACCCCGGCGCTCTCTTCTCACCCAGCGGCGTTGTGAACCAGTTTGTCGACGTCCAGGGTGATCATGCGACCGTTGCGCGGCAAGTGGCCACTGATGCCATCACGCTGCTGCAAAACACGGGATCACTTCTGCCGCTGGGTCTCTCACGCCCGCTGGTCGTGTTTGGCACCGATGCTGCTGTCAATCCTTCCGGTCCCAATGCATGTGGCGACCGCTCATGCGATACAGGTACGCTGGGAATGGGCTGGGGTTCCGGGACAACCAACTACCCGTACTTTGACGACCCGATCACGGCACTGAAGAACCGCAGCACCGGCGGTGTCACATACCACAACTACGACAGCTGGCCTTGGTTTTTCCCACCCTCGCAAAGCGGCGACGAAGTCGCAGTAGTTTTCATCTCATCCGATTCGGGTGAGAACCAGTATACTGTTGAGGGCAACCACGGCGACCGCGACTCGGCGGGTTTGTCGGCCTGGCATGGTGGCGATGCGCTGGTTCAGTCTGTGGCAAAGGCATACGACAACGTGATTGTCGTTGCGCATACCGTGGGCCCGATCGTCATGGACGCATGGATCGACCTACCGTCCGTCAAATCCGTGCTCGTGGCTCATCTCCCAGGTCAAGAGGCGGGTGAGTCGCTAACCGATGTCCTGTACGGTACCGTGACGCCGAGTGGCCACCTGCCTTACTCGATTCCGAAGCAAGAGAGCGACTACCCGTCCAGCTTGGGCATCCGGGGCTTTGCGCTTGGTCAGATCCAGGACACATACTCCGAGGGTCTGTACATTGACTACCGCTACCTCATGAAAAACAACATTGCACCCCGCTTTGCCTTTGGCCACGGCCTCAGCTACACCAACTTCTCGATGAGCAACGCGGCCGTTTCTGTCGGCACGGCCCTGACCTCTACGCTGCCTGCCACACGGCCGTCCAAGCTTCCCACGCCGTCGTACTCGTCCGCCATCCCGCCGGCATCGGAGGCGACCATGCCTGCCGGCTTCTCTACAATCTGGCGCTACCTGTACTCGTGGGTGAGTCTGTCCGATGCGCAAGCCGACATTGCGGCCTCGGCCACGTCTACGTACCCTTACCCGGCCGGTTATTCGACGACAGAGAAGAAAGGCCCCGCGGCTGGTGGCGCACAAGGCGGCAACCCGGCCTTATTTGACGTGGCGTATAAGGTGTCTGTGACAGTGGGCAACACGGGTAAAAGTGCTTCGGGCCGCTCGGTGGTGCAAGCATATGTCCAGTTCCCAGATAGCAGCCCGTACGACACGCCGGTGGTGCAGCTCCGCGACTTTGCCAAGACAGACACACTGGCGCCCGGCGGCTCGGGCACGGTGAGCCTGCAGCTGACGCGCAAGGACCTGAGTGTCTGGGACGTCGTGCAGCAGAACTGGGTGCTGCCCGGCCTGCCGAGCGCGGAACGGTACACGATCTGGCTGGGTGAAGCGAGCGACCAGTTGCACACGGCGTGCTACACGGACACGCTGACCTGTACGAGTGGGTTGACAGGGCCGTAGATATTTGTCCTTGACATGTGTTTTTGTTCAAATAAATCTCACATGAACATGTGATATGGCCAAGGAGGAAACATGGAGATGTATATTCGTTTATATTTTATACAGTAAATATCGGACGCTGCATTCATTTGTGATGCGAATTTTGCCTCGTCATTCTCTTCTCCTCCGTCTCGTAGTCATACACGGTCATTGTCTTTGTCCCACTCCTCCCGTCTAGTATGCCAGCCGCTTACGGCCCTTAATCCGCCGCCGTGCCAGCGTCTTGCGGCCAGCCTTGGTGCGTACACGGCTCAAGAAGCCGTGGCGGCGCTTCTGGATCAGGCGCGTGGCAAAGGCCATCGTCGGGCGCGGGCCGCAGCGGATCTGGCTGGCGAAGCCAGCGAGGGCCGGGTGCCGGGAGATGGAGGAAGGGCTGATGAGGTCGGCCGCGGTGGACACATCTGATGTTAACGATGGCGCCGGGGCTGCGGCTGTGATCTGGGAGAGAATGGGCGAGCGGAAGAAGGAGACGGCCGAGGTGGTGGAGGCCAAAGACGTTGGCCGCAGGCGAGGGAGAATGGAGAAGGAGCTGGGCTGTTAGAAAGGCAGGTCGAATGAAGCAGAAAAGAAGACGAAGAAAAGTAGGTGCTATGGACAAAATTCTTACCGAGTCTGAGCCGGTGCAGCTTTGGCGGCCGCGGCAATGGTGCGCGCAGCCGCGACGCCGGTTGTTGGCCGTGCGGCGAACATGAGGGGAGGCCGGAGAGTCGAGATGAGTGTGAGTAGAGGCACGAAAGGCGCGGAACTTGAGAGGGGCCGCTTGGGTTGGATGGTCTCTAGGATCGTCGTGGTTGTGGTCGCGTGTCGGCGTTTATCGACTGAGCTCCCCAATGGCAGAAAGTGACGTTCAAGATTTTTCGCTAGCAAGACCGTCGATGGGATGTTGCCATTATGCTGCTGTGATTGGCTACGACAAGAAAAGTGGATACCTAGCTATCAGCTATTGTCGACTCTTGTTTAGGGGCACTCAGGGGCATTTATGAGTGGTTCTCGCTGTAAGTTAGTTCAAGGCACGAGCAGTTGTCAATCATGTTGTTGTGCGATGTACTCCGTACGACGCAAATCACCCATAAACCTTTTCTGTACCAATCGTTGTTTTCTGTATCTTACAAGACCGTTCCTTCACCTTCTTTCCTTTGTGGTGTTGTTTGTCTCTCATATTCTTGACTGTCCCTTACACTCTCACGTAAGTAACGGCCATATCTATTGGCTGGAATATTCATCCCTCACGAAACTACAGCTCATCACGGCCCGTGGTTACAGCCCCGTCTTCCTTCGACCCCTTAGTCTCCTTGACCTCAATCTTCTCGGTCGGCTGCCAGTCCAGGGCCTTAAGGCGCTCCGACAGGATGGGGTGCGAGAAGTGGTAGTTGGCAAACAGCCAGTCCGCGTCCATGGTGCTGAGGTTCTGGATCTGCAGCCGGATCAGCGAGCGGGCCAGGGCATCCTCGAAGCCGAGGCCGCGCGCAAAGTTGTCCGCCTGGAACTCGTAGCGGCGGCTCAGGACATTCATCAGCAGCTTGATGACCATGTCCATGGGCGCGAGCGCGTCCGAGAACAGCAGGAAACCAATGATGATGGGCCGCTGCGTGAAGCCAAAGTCGGCGTAGAGGCTCTTGTTGTTGATAAAGACGGAGAAGAGCGCAAAGATGTAGAAAAAGTGCGCCTGCGAAATGGCAAACAGGCGCGTCGTGTGGCCCAGGCTCCAGTGGCCGAGCTCGTGCGCCAGCACGGCCACAACCTCCTCGGTCTCGCTCTTCTCAATCAGCGTGTCGTAAATCACAATGTGCTTCTTCCAGGGCAGACCAAAGAAATAGGCATTGCTGTGGGCGCTGCGGCGGCTACCGTCAATCACATAGAGCTCGTGCAGCGGGAACTTGAGCTTCTTGGCCAGGTCCTCGACGTCCGTTTTGAGCGGGCCTTCCTCGAGCGGCGACAGCTTGTTGAACAGAGGCAGGATGGTAATCGGGTAGATGGAAATCATAAAGACCTGCAGGCCGGCGCCAAACAGCCAGACGTAGTAGAAGAACTGGTCGCCGGTGCGGCGGATAATCGACGAGAAGGCGGCCAGGATGGGCGGGACGAGCGTGAACGTGAGCAGCTGCGTCTTGAGAATGTCCGTGATAAAAACCTTGGGCGTCTGTTTGTTGAAGCCGAACTTGGCCTCGAGCACAAACGTGTGGTAGACGGAGCCGGGTAGCGACAACAACTGGTTGAGCAGAATTGTGGTGAGAACAAAGACGATGGACTGGGAGATTTCGCCCGAGAAGCGCGCGGGCGCAAACCGGAGCAGCAAGTGGCCCGACCACGCCCACAGCTTGGGCAGCAGGTCGAACTGGAAGAAGGCAAAGTTCTGCAGCTGGTTCCAGATGCCGTTGACGAGCTCGAACTTGGCCTTGGCGCGGCCGTACGCCTGGCTCTTGTCAAAGACCTCTTGCGAGACCTCGTGCTGCAGCACCTTGGGCGCCTTGGTGGCCTTGAGAACCTGGTACTGGCGGAGCGAGAGAAAGCCTTCGAGGAAGTACTGCGCGAGGGAGAAGCCCATAATCAGGCGCTTCCAAGGGAAGGCCGGGCGGTCGAGGAACCGGGCGAGGCGCTGTGCGACAGGGGGAGCAGGTTAGCGGGGGGGACGGCGACGGAAGCCGCGGCAGCGACGACAGCGACAGCGGCGGCGACGTACCTGGAGAAGACCCAGCATGATGGCGGTGTTGACGATGGCGATGGGATAGGAAGGAGGGAGAGGCAGCAAGATGAGATCGGAGCTTCCGGAGCTCTGGCGATGATGATGACAAAAGGAGGAACAGATGAACGCAGAAACAGGAATAGAAGCGGATGCAGAAGCAGAAGCAGAAACAGAAACATAAACAGAAACAGAAAAAGAAAAGCATAAACCGTGGGGTGTCTCGGAGGGGCCGCAGTGTTTCTCCTCGGGATCTCGTCTGATGGCTGCGAGCGAGTCTCAAAGGGAGAGTCGAGTGAATGGGGGGACGCAAGGCGGCGGGCCGGGCTTCAATGGCGACAAAGTAGGGCAGGGGCGACCTGTCCCGTTTGCAAACTGGCCTCCTTCCTTCAGGCGCAATGGGAGCGCGTTTCGTATTATTCGCAGAGCTCCGTGGTGGAGCATGGCGTAGAGTGCCTCGTTATATGCATAACACAGGATGGACTACGGGGATCATTAGCGACACAAGGGGCTCAATTGTCGGATACAGCACGTCGACCACTGTAACAAGGAGTTGGATAGATGCATATTAGACATTAGACACACCACAAGGATTAGGTGTTGTTATATTGTGTTTGATTTGTTCGGTGGTATCGCAATAAGATGAACGCACTATGAGAAAGCTATTTAAAGTGTACAAGGAGGAAAATAAAGTCATAAAACCATCTTCTCAGGTTTCCTACCGCCGCCCGTTTTGTCCTCGCATAAATCTCAATTTCTCGGACTGCGCATGTTGGCTTTGACTCGTTCCAGCAGCTGTTCGTCCGTATCGCCTGGTTGCGGGTGCAGGTTTCTCTGGCACAAAGAAAAAAAGTGTTAGGTTAGCCCGTCCACTGTGCATATGCGTGCTTCTCGCCGGCTGGCACAAAGTTGAGCACCATGGCTTGCACTTGAGCACCTACCGCCGCCAGCCACCGCCGCAATTCCTCGCGCGTCCACGTCTCTGGAGCGCCTTTGGGATCTTCCGTCGCCGGGAACATGTCGCCGCCCCAGATGGCCCAGATCGCGACTCCGGTCACAAGCCCAGAGAATGCTAATCTCATGTCAGTGCCGATGACGAAGGTCGAAGATACTGGGGCCGTAACTTACCTAAAACGGCATTCTATTTTACGTTAGCTGGGCGAAATCGCAGTATTTATGAGATACTTTTGTAAATACGACGTACCTTGGACCGCATGGCCTTATCCAATGCAGTCATGGTTGATCTGATATAATCCAGTGAGATATGTTGATTGCGACGGCTGAGGCTGAGATTGAGGACCTCAAGTGCAGTATGTAAACGGTAGATGCTAGCCTGGTTTACAACCAATACGACGTACACTCATCAAGCAACTTATATGCGACTGACACTGGCCCGTTCCAAACGTGGCACTTGTCTTTTGCCACCTGGTTTGATGTCGTCGTCTCGCTGTTTTGACTTTAAGGCAGCCACTTAACAGTTAGCGCTTCTGTGTTAGTCGTCACCGAGACTGAGTTGTTTGGACGAATTACATAATCATAGTCCGTGCACGATTAATCACGTGCTTAGCCCACACAAAATACATTCGTCGAAAAAAATACAGGTGGAGCCCGCGAAAAGAGTGAAAAAATAAAGGAAGGATGGACCAGCGAATAGACCAGGGCAAAAAAAAGTGTGCCATTTTGCTTCATAGCCCCACGACGAATCGACCCAAGTTTGAACATCACCAATTCACAATTCAACGCCTCAGCAACCCCTTTTCAATCCACCACCAACACCCCAAAAAATCAGTCAAAATGCCGCGCGAAGTTGGAGACATCAAGCAGGTGTGTAGCTCTGGAGCGAGCCTCAGCAAGGAGACCCAATTGGGGCGGATGCGAAAAGTGCAGTCCAAATGCTGACCTTGTTTCTTTTCACCAGTTCATCGAGATCTGCCGGCGTGAGGATGCGTCCGGTGAGTAGCCTACGGCAATATCCGCTGATATAATGGCGTCACGTCGCCGTGAGACGATCGGCGAGCGACGGGACGACGAGCAACGTACAAACGACTGGAATAGACACGTATCTAACACCAACTGCAGACGCCCGGATCAAGAAGTCCAAGAAGACCAGCCTGACCAAGTTCAAGGTCCGGTGTAGGCGCAACCTGTACACCCTGGTTCTCAAGGACTCTGACAAGGCCGACAAGCTGAAGCAGAGCCTGCCTCCTAGTACGTTTGCCTCGATACGGAACAAACAGATGATGACGCGGGACGAACAACTGCTAACAGCATAGACCTGACCTGCACCGAGGTCAGCAAGAAGAACAAGAAAACGGCATAAATGGTTGTCCAACACGGGGCGCGCGAGAATAGGGCAATGTGGGGGACAATATACACATTCACCAGTTGTACTAGAGCAACCAGAAGAAACGAAAAGGAATTCAAAAAATTTCAAAACAGCCATTGTTGGCCTCCTTCTCCGACAGAGCGAGGCGAAACAGCGAAGCACAACGAAAAGGGGTATATTTGAGATTTCTTGCCTTATCTGAATCTCGGCCACCATCTACAACAACCGTCGGTAGTGGCGTGACTCTCGGCCGTCGAGCAGGCTCGTAAACGCCGTCAACTTGGGACCAATGTCCGTGTCGGCAATCGCAAAGTGCGCCTCTCGGCTCTCCCACCCAGCCACCAGCACATACGTCTCTTTGTCCTCGCCCGTTGCATCGTCCTTTTCCTTGTCCACCCGCCACGCACCGCGCACCGTGTTCGGCGCTGTGTACGCTTCAATGTAGCCCTTGGTGGCGTTAAATGCCTTTTCAAACTCCGCCTTCTTGCCTGCCGTCACGTACATATGTGTAACACTAATTACGGGGCTGTCTAGCAAGGCCCGTTTTCCCTCTGGCGTGTTTGTCTCCGTAAACACATCGCCCTCCGTGTGTACTAAAAGCACCGGCTTGGCCGGGTCGTCGTCGCCCGCCGGCTGGTACAGGTGCTTTCCGATTGCCGGCAGCAGCGTATCCCGGTCTGGGTCCGTCGCGGCCCAGGTCGTGTGTTGTTCAACATCTGTCCATGTGGCAGCCAGCAGCACTGACGCCGGGTCTTCGATTTGTTGCAGCAGCCACGCACGGCCGCCCGTTGTGGCGTTGGTGCCCTTTGCCGCAGGGTCGATCTTGAGCCAACGTGTCTGTGAGGCGAGTGCGGCTTCAATGGCGCTCCGGAACTCGGGCGTGAATGTCTCGCCGGCGCCCTTGGTGACACCGAATTCTGTGACGGTCATTTTGTGATGTGTGCGACGTGAGACGTGTGGTGTGCTGGCGATGGACACGCTGAACCTGTAGATAGGCAATTCGTGATGAATTTTGTGTCCTCTTATTTTGTTATTTATAAAATCAACGATGCCGTCTCATTAAAACGAATTGCATTTGTAACGAGGGGTATGAAGCGCTGGAAGTCTCATGAGCTTTGTCGAGGAAAATGACGCGCCCGGAAAATGAAGCCCGCGCCTTGGACGTATTAGAGCCCATGACATGCAGATGTCGGATAGTCTCCGATGTACAAGCAGCACATACCCCCCACCTGTCAGTCGGCGAACCAGGAACATCGTTGTGTGAGTTGATTTGAAGGATAGTCATAAAAGTGAATATTGAATCGCAGAATTTTCCGTCGCTTTAATAAGTGAGTAGATGTCCCAGAATATTGCCGTCCTCAGCTTCATTCAGTTCATTGAAATTGGACGCCATCAAGACCGGATCTTTTGAGCAACTCCGGCATTGCAGGTCCTCTGTTTCACGAATACACTCCGCTGTCCTGGTCTCATGTCGCGACTACTGTACAGCACCACAGCCTTATGCTGCCGTACTGTTGTGTTGTGCTGTTCATGTTGTGTTCAATTCGAGTCCCAAGTTGCCAAAATGCTCAGACGACCAGATCGCGTGGCAATGGCTGATCTCCAGATTTACCAGCAACCTGGACGGTAGGCGGGACGAGCAGTGGAGCACAACTGCCAGGCTTGTGTCGTAATAGTGCAGTGCAACTACGGGGCGCGCCAGCAAACAGGCAAGTCGCACGGAGGACGGCACATAGCCGATGGGGTCTGCTAAGGTCAGCTGAACTGGGCTGACACTGCATGCCCCTTCCACTTTGGGGCGTTCCCCTGGCCGGCGCGATATAAGGCCGCCTCGAATAACGAGATTGCCAAATGGCCACCAATGGGAAACTACGAATGAGACTCACACAACCAGGCAGATGAATTAATCGGGCGCGGGACGGCAGGAGCAATGTCAGGGACAAGAGAAGAAACAAACGGGAAAGGCCTATCGAGTCGAAGCAATTGTTGGGGAAAGAGCAACCGTGCATCCCCTTTCCCACCCAGGTAGTAAACAACTCTCGAGCGGAGGTGGAACGTCATTACTAGACCGCACCCAAAAGAGCTCTGTTCTTTTCTTTGCCCCTGGCCCTCGTTCGTGGCTTCCATTTGACGTTTCCACTCCTTCTGTGTTCCTTCCGCAGCTTGGCCACCGCTCTCGCCCCTTGTCTTATTTCATTATCACCTTTCTACTCCCTATTTTCTTTTTCTCTACCGCAACACCCTCTCCATACTCTCTACAAAAACTCAATTCTTCCTTCTTCCTCTTCAACTTTCTGCAACCAACCAGGACACACGCACCACGACAACCCTCCCCTGACCACCGGGACGACCTGCAGCTAAACAATACGCAGCTTCCCCAACAGAATTTCTGGATCTCAGGTCCGAATTCGTTGTCGAGCATTACTCCGTTCGGCCATCCACACCTGTCCAGCTGCATTATCAGCGCCTCCTCGACGCTTTGTTCCCCTAACTAGCGATTGTTTCTCTTCAATCGCCCCTTGCGTGTGCCTCTAGCCGGTCAATTGGGCGCGATTGACACGCCACTCCTTAGTCTCCCCCCC
>LVYW01000001.1:1402104-1580686 GCA_001630435.1 Sporothrix globosa
CCCCCCCCCCCCCCCCCCTTCCCCCGTTGGCAAGCTAGAAACCTCCGCTTGCGCGCTCGCTGCCGCGCTGAGTTTGCCCCTAAAACCTTTGACCTCGTGACTGCCGGTGCGTTCTGGCGCGCTCCACTGAAACCAAAAGAACGGCCTAAAAAAGAAACAAAAAGGGATGACCAGCGGCGTCCATGGGCTCAGTCGAGACGTCGACCGTCTTCGCATCGCCATGACCGCCAACGACGAGGTCGCCGCTGCCGCAGCACAAGCAGACGCAGCCAATCTACAGTTACAGGCACGCTACAGAATGAACCGTAAGGCGTCCAGCCCTATGATGCCGGCCTTTATGGTCTCGGCCCCGGGCAAGGTCATTGTCTTTGGCGAACATGCCGTCGTGCATGGCAAGGTGATTTTCCCGGTGTCATTTTTTCTTGGTTTTTTTTTAAGAAAATCATAACTGACCAGGACTACCAGGCTGCCGTAGCTGCGGCTATATCCCTCCGCTCCTACCTCCTCGTGACCACCCTCTCCAAGTCGAAGCGCACCGTGACGCTCCGTTTCCCTGACATTGACATGTCCCACTCCTGGAACATCGACGAGCTGCCATGGGAAATCTTCTCTCAGCCCGGCAAGAAGAAGTTCTACTATGACCTGGTCACTAGTCTGGACAATGACCTACTCGACGCCATCCAGCCACACCTCGCCAATGTATCGCTGTCCAAGTCCGAACACGAACGCAAGGTCCACCAAGCCTCTGCTCTTTCCTTCCTCTACCTCTTCCTGTCCCTCGGCTCTCAAAAATTCCCTGGCTGTGTTTATACACTGCGGTCAACCATTCCCATTGGCGCCGGCCTCGGCAGCAGCGGCTCTATTGCCGTCTGCATGGCCACTGCTCTCTTGCTACAGCTGCGGACACTTTCTGGCCCGCACCCGGATCAGCCAGCGGATGAGGCCAGGCTGCAGATCGAGCGCATCAACCGCTGGGCTTTTGTTGCGGAGATGTGCATTCACGGCAATCCCTCGGGTGTCGACAACACTGTCTCGACCCAAGGCAAGGCTGTCGTGTTTCAGCGTGCCGACTACAACAAGCCCCCGTCAGTCAAATCGCTGTGGAACTTCCCTGAGCTGCCCCTGCTGCTTGTGGACACAAAGCAGGCCAAGTCCACTAAATTCGAGGTTGCCAAGGTCGCTCGGCTGAAGCGGCAACAGCCCGTTGTAGTCGGCAACATCCTCAACGCCATAGATGCCGTTTCGCGGAGCGCCATTGCCGCGATCGAGGGCAAGGATGCCGATGTGGACGCGGACACTGGTGACAGCGACAGCGATGCGGACCAGAACGGCGCCCTGGCCGTGAAGAGCGTGGCACAAGCCAATGATGACGAAGACGCGGAGGAGCCGGATCAGTTGAGCAAGATTGGCCAGCTGATGGCCGTCAACCACGGCCTGCTGTGCGCCCTGAACGTGTCGCACCCACGGCTCGAGCGTGTCCGTGAACTCGTCGACCACGAGGGCATTGGCTGGACGAAGCTGACCGGCGCCGGCGGTGGAGGGTGCTCGATCACGCTGATCAAACCCGACACACCCAAGGCCCGCGTCCTCAAGCTCGAGCAGCAGCTGGCCAAAGAGGGCTACCAGCAGTTTGTGACGACACTGGGTGGCGACGGTGTCGGCGTACTGTGGCCTGCTATTCTGCGCAACGGCATGGACGAGGACGAGGATGGTGGCATGGAGATTGACGTCGAAAAGTTTCTCAACGCCGAAGGTAACGACGGCGTTGAGCGCTTGGTCGGCGTTGAGGGCGGCGGCGGTGAGCGCGAGGGCTGGAAATTCTGGCGCATGTAGTCTTTTGACTGCGGCTGCTAGATACCCGTCCCTCCCCTACCACCCCATATGTCCAAGTCCTCTGGACTCTGGAAATACACTGCTCTTTTCTACGTTTGGTTAGTTTCGTCCCGATTATGTTGTTTTTTTATCCTATTGACATTGCAGATAACAAGGCGTTTCATTTATTGTGGGAGCGTGGTAGAGAAGGACACGGACAGAAGGGCACTGAACAGGGACAACATAATTTTGGAGAAAATAGAGACATGGAAGTAAGGGTTGGAGCGGAGCTGGCAGCTGGAGTGGGAACATTAATCAGTGTCTAAGACGACTCTCTAGAAGCTTCACCTTACGGTAAACCACATATTAAGACATAAATAATAAACGTAATATTTGGACTACCTGCTTTGTGCAAGAGTATCCAGGAACGGAAAGCGTGTCCCTTGCCTTGCTCCTTCGAAAGGATCTTCGTATTGTGGTGTAGGTATAGACGCTGAATCAGGAAAGTAGTTGATGCACTTATAAGCATTGTTCCTTCCTTGAATGGGAGTCGGTTGGAACCGTTGTGTGGCGCCTGCCATTTGCGCTGCAGATACATAAAAAATAGTGGGGCTGCCATTGCCAACCGTTCTTGCGCCAAACATTTCTGAACCCTTTCTCACGAACCCCACCGTCACGACTCCATCGGCAACCACCGCCATAATTTTACTTCACTTCTCGAAACCTCCCAACACATGTCCTGCCGTCGACCCGGACAAACAAGGAGACGTTAAGAGGGCGACCTGGGCATACAATGCCACCAAAGGGCAAGGCCGCACCCAAGGCCAAGGAAACCGACGGTAAGACAGCTTTACCTTAGGGCTATATAGTCCCTGTGTCTTTCGCTCACTTTTGTGTTTCTCGTTTTGTCCTCCCTTTGCTCTCGACAAGTCCTATCTGACCATTCCAGCTTCATCTTCTTCTTCTTCCGTACAGGCAAAGTCAGCCGCACCACCGCCGCCAAAGACTGTCGACGAACGTAGCCACGATCGCTACTACCAAGGACGGCCGTACGCTCGGGTTAGCGACACTGCTGGCATCAGCGCCCTTTCGCCTGCCGACCGGACCGCGTGGGCCAGTGCAAAGCTCCTGGGCACCACAGCACGGAACAACGGCCGCAGCGGCCTGTCGAACAAGGCTCAGAAGGAGCTGTGGCGCCACGTCAACGAGGCCAGCCTTCCCCTTCGCACACTGCCTTGCCCCTCCGCCTCGTCGCCCTCTCCGTGGGGCCGTGACAAATCGGGACGTCCCGTTGGCGACTATTCCTTTGACGAATTCCGCCAGCGGACCGAGAAGCGTGTGCGCCTGACTGCCCTCGAGGTTGCTCACCACGCATTTTTGGCAAAGCGCGACGACGACGCCGTGCAGGTGACACCAGACGACGTCCAGGTCGAACGACAGAGACGTGCTGACATTGCCGTCTTACGCATGGAGCTGTACGGACAGCGCACGGGTGGGACGTATGCCCAGGACCCGGACTGGGACGATGTGGTGCCGATTGCGCTGGACGAGCCCGAGGGCGCGCTGGCAGCGATTGCGTACCCCGACGCGTACGCTGAAGCCATCTCGTACCTGCGGGCGGTGATGACCAAGCCCGAGTACTCGACGCGGTGCCTGCGGCTGACGGAGCACGTCATCTCGCTTAACCCGGCGCACTATACGGTGTGGCTGTACCGGTTCTCGATTGTCAACGCGCTGCAGCTGCCGGTGCAGGCAGAGATGGAGTGGCTCAATGACGTGGCGCTCGAGAACCTCAAGAACTACCAGATCTGGCACCACCGGTTCCTGCTGGCGGAGTACTACTACCCGCAGATTGCGGGCTCGCCGGACGAGGTGACGGCGTTTGCGCGCAGCGAGATGGCGTTTCTGGCGACGATTCTGAGCGAGGACACCAAGAACTACCATGTGTGGTCCTACCGGCAGTACCTGGTGCGCAAGCTGGGGTTCTGGGTAGACGACGAGCGCAAGTCCATGGAGGCGTTCATCCAGCAGGATGTGCGCAACAACTCGGCGTGGTCGCACCGGTTCTTCCTTGTGTTCTCGGACCCCAACCACAGCAGCAACCGCAGCCAGACCGACAAGGACAAGGACCGGGACGACGGCAAGCCGGCCAGCCTGGAGGCGACTCTGGGCGAGCTCAATATCAGCCACGACCCGGAGGTGCCGGCGGCGATTGTGGACCGCGAGATCGCCTATGCGCAGGAGCAGATACTCAGGGCGCCGCAAAACGAGAGCCCGTGGAACTACTTGCGCGGCGTGCTGACAAAGGGCGGGCGCCCGCTGGCGTCGATGGAGGAGTTTGCGCAGCAGTTCGTTAGTGGCATAGGTAGCGTCGGCAGCGAAGAGACTGTCAACAGCACGCATGCCATGGACATGTTGGCGGCCGCGTACGAAGAAAAGGGAGACAAGGCGCAGGCCGGTGTGTACCTGCAGCGGCTGGCCGAGAAGTGGGACCCCATCCGTGCGGGTTACTGGCACTACCGCAAGCAGCAGCTGGCGCAGTGAAGCAAGGCACTGAGTCAATTATACAGGTCGCTTAGGGTAGTTTTGTTCACATTTTGTCATGGATGAATACGAATTGTCACTCTACATTATGTCGCTCTGCATTATTAGTTATTTGTATGGCTGTTAGTTAAGTTGCTATCCGTACATCCCAACAAGGGGCTACCTCCGTGCTCATCCCAAATATTGTAATAGAAAGCGGTTTACTTTTGAGACATTCTTTATGCCATTTTCCCCCATCCAATCAGCGATTCCTGCCCAGTAAATAAAGAGATATAAGATAGATCATGCGTCGTAAAACGCAGATGAAAATCGATATTAAAAAGCCACTACTTTTGTTCACCAGCGGTGCTACAACCTCCCTCGCCCTATGACGCCCTGATGCATCATAAAGCGCGGAAATTCTGACTGAGGATAAGATAGTTGCGTAGGCCTCGTGGCGTTCGCGGGCCATTAGCCAAGGCGTCCCAATTGGGCACCAGCACGAACACCTCTGTGAACGCACCGCGCGGCGCCTCCTTGCCAGCGCCGTACTGGACGTGACCCGTCACCTGGACGAGCAAAGAGACCATCTTCTGCTGCAGCTGCTTAAGCTGCTGAGGTGTGGTGGTCTCGTAAGCTGCCGAGCCTGGCGTCATGCGCTGCAGGATCGAGTCGGGACAGGCGAGACGGAACTGCGGGTTAAGCACGTGCACGTCGAAGCCGTCGACATCGTAGCGGACGCGGAATGTGGGTGTCAAGGAGGAAGATGAGGATGACGTGTTGGGGTGGGGGTTGGAAGTAGAGGACGTGCCGTTGGTCGAGGCTGCACCGTTGGCATTTTGTGCGCCGGCTTGTCGTGCCAGCAAGGCCTCGAAGTCGGCGGGTTTTGCGCAGACCATGCCGTTGATGCTCAAGTCGGCGGCGGCGCCCACGGCCGAGTATTTTGCATTATTGTTGACATAAAAGGACGCGAGCGGCTTGCGGTCGCTGACTGATGTGTAGAACCAGTCAATAAAGGTCTGGGCGCTCTCGGTCGAGTTCTTGACCTCGAGCTCTTCTGCGGTGGCGGCGGCCATTCTGTGGTAGGGAGTAGAGGTTTGGCCGTACTCGATGGCCCGCGAGCTCTGTCGCTAGTCGTCGCACAGCAGGAGCGTGTTGTTCTCCCGGACGTTATCGTCAAGAAAAAGCAATTGGAGAACTTTTTTGATAACGAGCGAGGCGCGACAAGGCACGTGTCGTGCAGAGTTTAAGGAAAGCCACACAGAGTTCTCACGCGGCAGCAGAGTCGGGATGCCGAGAGAATCAGTGTCACAGTACAACTGTCGTCGTTTTCGGGTGGTAAAGGTTGTAGTGTTGTCGTTCGTGCAGTTTGACGGACGGCGCCCGACAAAATATAAAAGTATGTAGGAAGTAAAGAAGGTTCAGAGATCCACAGTGCAGGTCGTGGACTCGACCAATATATTTAGGCAATTGCCACGCTAACACTTGCAGGCAGTCGCGCCTTCCCAGGCAACCACAGTTATCGGTAAGATTCCTCGCACGTTGGGTTTATCGCTGGCACCACATGGGGAAGTCGCAACCAACAGCATTTCATCGTAGCTGCCGATCTGCGTCACACCAATAATCTTCGTCGCCTCTGACTTCACCTCATGTCACCCATTGTCTCACCTCTCAGCCTCATTCCTCACAACTAAGTCTCAATCAACACTCAATTTTTGCTGCCCACGGCGCGGCTCTCATACCCGCACGTATTAGTGCTCAGCCCGGACGTCACCAAGGCAAACGGCAAAGGGCGATCCGCAAACCGCGAAAATGCATCTTGTTACGCTGAGCACATGCAACCTCAACCAGTGGGCGCTGGACTTTGAGGGGAACACAGACCGCATTATCCGCAGTATCCATGAGGCCAAGAGGGCTGGCGCGAAACTGCGAGTCGGCCCAGAACTGGTGGGTGAAGCTCCATCTTGGATAGGATTGCAGACTAGGAGTCAGAGGGCACATGCTAACCACCCAATCTAGGAAGTCTCCGGCTATGACTGTCTGGATCACTTTCTTGAGGTAGGCCGTTACCTCTGCCGACGGCTCTGGCAGCCGCTGGCCACTCGCCATGGTGAGGAGGACATTCTACGGTACTGACGGGGCTAGGGCGACCTCTATCTTCACTGCTGGCAGCAGATGTACCGTATCCTCACGGACACGTCATGCTATGGCATCCTTCTCGATATTGTACGTTGGTATCGAGAAACAAAAGTGTGCAGGATGGCACGACGGCAACGCAAGAATGCTCTGCTAACACTCTCCATAGGGCATGCCCGTTCTGCATCGCGGCAACCGCTTCAACTGCCGTGTCCTCGCCATAGACGGCAAGATCATCATGATCCGTCCCAAACTGTTCCTGGCAGCCGACGGCAACTACCGCGAGAACCGCTACTTTATTGCTTGGCATGGCCCTCGCCATGTCGAGGAGTACTACCTGCCGCCTTTGATGCAGGACCTGCAGGGCTCTATCAAGGTCCCGATCGGTGACGCCATCATCAGCACGCCAGACACCTGCCTCGGTGCCGAGACGTGCGAAGAACTGTTTACAGTGAGTGCGGCCGAACGTGCGCCTTCCAAATAGCAATGTAGATACGGTACTGACATTTACAGCCAAACTCCCCTCATATCGGTATGGGCCTCTCGGGTACCGAGATCTTTACAAACAGCTCCGGTTCTCACCACGTACGTCACGCCGTCTTTCTTTCGTAGTCGACCTTGCTTTGGCGTCGTTTTTAGTCCTTTTTTTCTTTCTAACATTTGGTTTCCACAGAGCTTGAGAAAGCTCGACATCCGTGTCTCGCTCATCCTTGAAGCAACCCGCAAGAACGGCGGCGTCTATCTGTACTCCAACTGCCGTGGCGCAGGTGGAGAGCGTCTCTACTATGTAAGCACGCTACCCTTTCCGCAGTTATCGGTCGTGCAAAGCTAAACATGCAATCGCCCAGGACGGCTGTTCAATGATTATCGGTAAGATGTTGACTGCGCCTGCACGGTACTGAGACATTGAGAAGCCTCGCCAATTGAACGGCGACTAACCAAATATCAAATCAGTGAACGGTAACATTGTGGCCCAAGGCAGCCAGTTCTCGTTGGTACGTTATTCTTCACTCTATGCAAATGTGCATAGCACAATTTCTTACACACATGTTTTTCTTGCCTACAGAAAGACGTTGAGGTCATCACGGCTACAGTGGATCTGGAAGAGGTTCGGTCGTACCGCTTCACACCTTCCCGTGGCATGCAAGCAATGCAGGCCCCGGCGTACCAGCGCATCGAGGTCGGTTTCAGCCTGGCAGACAACAACCCCAGCCTGGCCCCTACCAAGTCGCAACCGCCACGGTACCACCTCCCAGAGGAAGAGATCGCACTCGGCCCTGCCTGCTACCTGTACGACTACCTCCGCCGGTCGGGTGCCTCCGGCTTCCTTTTACCGCTCAGTGGCGGCATTGACAGCTGCTCAACGGCTGTGATTGTCTTCAGCATGTGCCGGCTGGCCATGGCAGCGGTTGCCGAGGGGAACGAGATTGTGATTGCCGATGTCAAGCGGTTGTGCCGGCACGCCAAGGAATTTCCCAAGACTCCGGAAGAGTTTTGCAACAACATCATGCACGTACGTATTTACGTATTATGTATTTACCATTGTTTTTCACTTTCCCACACTAATCCCGCTGCAGACCATCTACATGGGCATGAAGACGCAGTCGAGCAAGGAGACACGGCAGCGGGCCGAGTTCCTCGCGCGCGACATTGGCAGCCACCATACCGACATCAACATTGACAACGCCTTCCACTCGTTCAAGGGCCTCCTCACAGATGCTACAGGCTTTGAGCCAAAGTTCAAGGTCTATGGCGGTGGCAACACGGAGAACCTGTACGTCTTACGAGATTCGTCAACGTGTCCAGGAGTATGCTAACGAAATTGGCCACCAGTGCTCTCCAAAATATCCAAGCCCGGTCGCGCATGGTCGCGGCCTACGAGTTTGCACAGCTGCTGCCGACTGTCCGCTTCGGCGAGGGCGCGGGCGGTCTGCTTGTTCTTGGCTCTGCCAATGTTGACGGTACGCAGCTCCCGTCACGTATGATATTACGATGTCACTTGCACGTCATCTAACACCCTCGTTTAGAATGCCTCCGTGGATATCTCACAAAGTACGACTGTTCGAGCGCCGATGTACGTAAGGACGGATCCTACGGTTGTCCGGGTTGACAGATCGCCGGCTAACTATGACATAGATCAACCCCATTGGATCCATCTCAAAAAAAGACCTCAAGCGGTTTATTGCATGGGCCGAGAAGGAGTTCAAGTTGCCCATCCTCGGCGAGTTCTTGAATGCCGTCCCGACGGCCGAGCTTGAGCCCATTACGGGAGACTACGTCCAGTCCGACGAAGCGGACATGGGAATGACTTACGACGACCGTACGTATCTACGGATCTACCCCACCATGCAGCTCTTAGATTGCGACAGCTTGCTAACACTCTCACCCCCAACCACAGTCTCCACGTTTGGTGTGCTCCGGAAAGAGATGAAGCTGGGCCCCTACTACATGTTCCAGAAGCTTGTGCATGACTGGAAGGAAGAGCGCGGTCTCGAGCCCCGCCAGGTAGCCGAGAAGGTCAAGAAGTTCTTCGCCTTCTACGCTATCAACCGCCACAAGATGACTACGATGACGCCGTCCGTGCACATGGAGACGTACTCGCCCGACGACAACCGCTTCGACCACCGGCCGTTCCTGTACCCGCGTATGTGGGACAACTGGTCCTTCAAGATGATTGACCAGGACGTCGAGCGCATGGAGGCGGCGCAGCGGGAGTCGCGTGAAGCCGCGCAGGCCAGCAGCCAGGGCGACAACTGACAAGGGGCTTTGTAGTCTAATACACTTGGTTACATTTTAGATATGCTTTCCCTTCCAGTTTATTCATCTACAGCGTGTCAGTCAGATTCGATACGCTCGAATGCAAAAGAATGCAAAAGATGCAGTGTTGCCGTGTGTGTCGCAGGCCATCAGATGTGAATATAATGTGTGCCTTTCAAGGTCTTCGGCATCCTCAACCAACGCAAGCCGACGCGCCAGATATAAGACTACGCCAGCAGGGGGTAGAGTTGGATTACCAGATGATTGATTCGCTCATCACGTCGGTCGACTGGGGGGCGGGATTGAGGACTTGGAAAGCTGTGCTACTCACAAGTTCATCGGAGTTCGACGTTTGTGACAAGTTTTGGCCGAAAAAGTGGCTTCACGCCGTTGCGTCGTTTCAGCCGGATTGACTCCATACAGCCATCTCGTCCATCACACAGCATCAGAGCCGAAAAAAAAGACAACGGAATAGACACCGCGCCCAGCGTTTGCACCATCGCCGATCGCACATGTGAGAAAAAGAATGTCCAGTAGCTTCAGGTCATCGCCGCATCATGGGTGCCAGCGCTCTCGAAAGAGGCGGCCCTCGTGACGATGGTTTTAATAACATGGGTGGAGGTCGATCTTGACGCACGAATCGGAATCGTCAGGTAATGGGGCTTTCCTCCTGGCGATGACTTGAGTAAGAATTTTTTCCATTGTGGTCGTTGAGGAGAAAGAGAGAAGAAGAGAATAAGGCGAAGCGCACGCGAAAAAATTTAGGCAAGATAAACACGACGGAGTAGGTGCCGTTTCTGCCGCTCTTGACCGCCTTAACATGCAAAGCCAACGGCCTCTTTCCAGTTCGGTGGCCTGTGCCTTTTCCTGCCTTTGCCTTTGCCTGTGATTGTGACATATTGACGAGGACCAGAGGTTTGAGGAGAGCAGCCCCGATGTGCGGTTCAGATGCAGCTTTTCAGTTCCCGAATGTGTCTGGCTCTACGACGTATTATGTTATAAAGTATGGACGGCGACAGCCATACCGTCGCCTCTTCTCATCCATCACGTGACGTTGTTTTTGTGCCTTGGCGGGTCATGCTTTTGTATTTGTAGCTTTCGCATCGTTCTTTCCTCGTTCGTGTGTCGAGCATGAGGAAGTTGCAAACCCGTGACTATGCCACTCGTTTATATATTGTCGTTAAGCAAGCCGAACGTCAATCCGTGCACCACCATATCTACAAGACGCCGGCAACAACTCCGTGACTGAACCTGTGAGCACATGAGGAGAGGTGAAGCTTTTTCTGAGGCTTCTCCAGCTCACGATCTTTGACTTGGTATTCAAACGCACTACACACCAACTCATCACCCGCCCAATGGACCGCATCATGATGGCCCGTGGGCTGGGCAGCCTGCACCGGCCATGCCGGCAGAGGCTTTCTGCCCGGCATTGGCCAGTTGGTCGCCAGCTGCAGAGACGCCACGCTTCAACAGCAAAAACGTCACTAACGACGAAGCCATACTACGTCACGACGCCCATCTTCTACGTCAATGCCGACCCGCACGTTGGTCACCTGTACAGCATGGTGCTGGCCGACGTACTTAAACGGTGGCAGACGCTGCTCGGCCGGAAGGCCCTGCTCTGCACAGGCACCGACGAGCACGGGCTCAAAGTTCAGCAGGCAGCGACGCGGGCAGGCGTGCCTCCCAAGCAGTTTTGTGACGAAAACGCATCCGTGTTCTCGGACTTGGCGCGCAGGGCGAGCATTGACAACGATTTCTTCATCCGCACAACGGACGCCGACCACATCGCGGCGGCCCGCGCGTTCTGGCGGCGACTGCGGCGCAAAGGCTACGTCTACCAGTCGCAGCACCAGGGGTGGTACTGCGTGAGCGACGAGACGTTCTACCCGGAGTCACTCGTTGAGAAGAGAATCGCGCCGGCGACTGGCAAGGTCGAGATGGTGTCGACGGAGACGGGCAAGACGGTCGAGTGGACCGAGGAGCAGAACTACCATTTTCGGATGACGGCGGTCCGCGACCGGCTGTTGCAGTTCTATGCGGAGAATCCTGACTTTGTGGTGCCCGCGGCGCGCATGAACGAGGTTGTGCACTGGGTGACACACAATCTCGAAGACCTGTCCATTTCGCGCCCGTCCAGCCGGCTCACGTGGGCCGTGCCAGCGCCCGAGGACCCGAGCCAAACGATATACGTGTGGATGGAGGCTCTGGTCAACTACATGACCAAGGCTGGGTACCCGGAGCGGTGGGCGCCCGAGGAGCAGCGTGAGGCTGAGCTGGAGGCCGAGGCCGAGGCCACCGAGTCGGCTGAGGCGGTCGTGATTGACGGCAATGTGCAGGCCAATATGGTGATGGAGAGCGAGGAAGATAACAACAACAGCAGCAGCAGCAGAGGAAGAAGAAGCAACGGCCGCCACAAGCCGTCATCTGAGCTGGATAAAGCAGCAATACCTCTCACACCCGAGCAGCGGCAGCGACACGAGGGCGGCGGCTGGCCGGCCGATGTGCATGTGATGGGCAAGGACATTGTGCGGTTCCACGCGGTGTACTGGCCGGCTCTGCTGCTGGCTGTCGATCTGCCGCTGCCCAAGCGCATCCTGAGCCACGCGCACTGGACGCTGGGCCGCAAGAAGATGTCCAAGTCGGTGGGCAACGTGGTCAACCCGTTCTATGCCATGGACCGCTTCGGCGTGGATGCCATGCGCTACTATTTGGTGCACGACGGCGGCATTGAGCACGACGGCGACTACGGAAATGAGCACATTGTCGACCGCTACAAGAAGGGCCTGCAGGGCGGCCTGGGCAATCTGCTGGGCCGTATTACGCGGACGACGCGGTGGAGCGTGCGCGAAACGGTTGTGCGGGGCCCATCGTCGTTGGAGGGGAGCGACCGAAGAAGCGCCCAAGTGGAGGCCCAGATTGCCTCTATTCAGCAAGTCGCCGGTCTTGCGGCGCGCCACATGGAGCGACTGGACCCACGACAGGCGCTGCATACCATCATGGACTTGGTCTACCAGACGAACAGGTTCCTGCAGGAGCTGGAGCCGTGGAGCGTGGCCAAGCAGCTGGCGGCATCGCCGACGACAAGCGAGGCCAGTTCCGGCAATGAGGCACTGCGCGTGCGCCTCGACCAGTCCGTCTACTTGACGGCAGAGGCACTGCGCGTCGTCGGCATCCTGCTGCAACCGGTCATGCCGTCCAAGGCCGCCGAGGTGCTGGATATACTGGGCGTGGGCCACGGGCGCCGGTCCTTTGACTATGCGCAGCTGGGAACGGATGGAGACTACGGTCTACCCATGAAGCCGCCGGGGAAAAGCAAAGACGGCGGCCTATTTCCCCCATTGCCAGTAGAGGATTAATGAGCTATGATTTGGTTCATGCGATAAGACGGGCATAGCGCATTTTAACACTACAGCGGATGCGTACGATAAAGGAGAAGATTTGATGACATGTGACGATGACATATACTCTTGGATACACTGTCATTTTTTGTTAAAAAATGGTTTTCAATTAACGCACAATACTGTGGATGGATGTTGTTGTGTGATTTTCTCGCTTTGGTCAGAGCTGTTTCTGAGCAGCCCCACTCTACTCCTACTAGGTCCCAAAAGTTCCCAAGACCACTAAAGCGCGCCATGCACATCTCACAACAAAACCAACGACATACAAGCCGCCATGAAGGTCAACGAGAACACTGGTAAGTTAATCATGATTTGTTCAAGTTGATGTCCACCTACTTACACTCTCAGCCATATCCACACCCGGTGTGCTGCTCGTGCCGTACGACCGCCGGCATGTGCCGACGTACCACGACTGGATGGAGGACGAGGCAGTACGGGCAGCGACAGCATCAGACCGGCTGACGCTCGAGGAGGAGTACGAGAACCAGGAGTCGTGGCGTGCGGCTGCCGACAAGCTGACGTTTATCTTGTGCCAGCCGGCCAGCGGGAGCGGGGGAAGTATCGCCGCTGGCGTGGACGACACGCCAGACAGCATGGTCGGCGACATTAACTTTTTCCTGACTCCTTTCGAGGAAGACGACGAAGAGGTCGCGTCTGATAAGATAAATGGGGATGAGGCTGGCAGCTCCCTCCTCAGCGGTGAAGTCGATGTGATGATTGCCCGGCTCGAGCACCGTCGACAAGGCTTTGGCCGCTCGGCCGTCACGGCGTTTTTGCACTACATCTTGGAAAGGAAGAGAGACTCAATTCTCGCCGAGGCGGCCGAAGCAACAACGCCTGCGCCCCGTCTCAAGCAGCTCATGGTCAAGATCCAAACTAGCAACCTGGCGAGCATCGGCCTATTCACGAGTCTCGGGTTCGAGCAAAAAGGCGGCGTCAACTACTTTGGAGAGGTCGAGCTGGTCCGAAAACACCTGACAGCCGATGCACCTGCGGGCTATATGGAAAAAGCGTACGAAAGAAGAAAATAGCCTGCATTGAAAAGAGCATGCAAAATCGCCATCACGGCGTTTATATTAGGTGCACTCTGTGGCATAGGACGAACCGGTGGCAAGTTACGCAAAAACGGTCCAAAAGTATCAAAGAAACGCCAAGACATATCGACACTATCGAGGGAAATGTACAACACCAAGAACGACGACAAACGAGAAATGACAACCACGCTACACCCCAAACCGCTCCCGGAAGCCTGCCAGGATGTCGAGGCTGATGTTGGAACCGCCGCACACCACCATGACGACTTTTTGCTCGGCCCACTCCACATCTGACATGCCCGCGCCGAGGTGGTGCCGCAGTAGACTCATGGGCTTGATGGGCTTGCCTGGCTCGGCGACCGAAGAAGCAGGTGCGGGTGTGTACAGCGGCGCCAGCGCCGCGCCGCAAGCCGGCTCGACCAGCAACCGTGTGTCATCCAGGAAGCGCACAATCGCGTCGACGGCCTCGGCGTCGGTGACCACGAGCGGCACCACCGCCTTGGGCCGGTTCCGGTACCACGCGTACGTCTGCTCGGCCACACGGCTGCAACCCAGCGACGTTGCAATCGACGAGATGCGCGGCAGCGTCACCAGTTGGCCCGCCGTGATCGACGCCGCGAAGCTGTCGGCGCCCGCCGTCTCGACGGCCAGCACCTTTGTCGGCACCTCGGGCCCGTACACACGCTCCATTCCTTGCATCAGGCCGCACAACAGTCCGCCGCCGCCGACGCTGCAGACGAATGCGTCCGGGTGCACACCCGAGGGGCCGAGCTGGGCCGCCACCTCTTCGACGAGCGTGGCCGCGCCGTCCCAGATATCGGGGTGATCAAAGGGAGGGACATACACGCGCTTGACGTGGGTCGCGATGGCCGCCCCCGTCGCATCCTTGCTCGGTACCATCACCACTTCGCGCAAGTGCTGGTCGGCGGCAGCCCAGTTGGCGCCGTGCACGCGCACGTCGTCGCACAGGCTCTGCAGCTTGGCAATCATGTACGGCGAGGTCGTCGTGGGCACGACGATCGTGGCCGGGCTGTCGAGGTCCCGCGCCGCCGTGGCACACGCCAGTCCTGCGTTGCCGCCCGACGAACAGTAAAAGTGCACGTCGGCCGTGCCGCCAGACTCGTCGCGGGCTTTGGCGACGGCGCGCACCATGAGGTTGCCGATGCCGCGGGATTTGAACGAGCCGGACGGCTGGTGGTTCTCGAGCTTGAGGTAGATGTTGCTGTTTTTGTTGTTAGGTCAATTTCGAGCCGTCGTATCCATCATTCGTGGCCAGCACTCACCATCCTGCTGTCTTGGAGAGAGCCGCCGAGTAGAGACAGGGAGTCTCAACCCAGGGACGGGCCAGCTGCTGGCTGAGTGTCGGTGCAGAACCCATTTTGGTGTATTTGAGGTGTCTATTCGAACAGTATTTTTGGCTTGATTTTTGTGCGTTGTTTCGACAACTCAATGGCTCAGTATCGGTGCTCCGTTGCTGTCGGGAGATATATGGTGAATTGTCTGTCAGTGGCGATGCACCCAAAATGCAGTGTAAGTCGCAGCAAGTGGCCCAATGTGGTGTTGTCAAGGCAAGGGCGCTCTTGGTGGGGCAGGAGCGTCCAGCAGCTTCCACGCCTTATCAAGAGAAGATGTCCGACAGAAGACACAACGACAAGGGAAGGAAACAGCAGAGAATAAGAAAAAGAAATAACTAGATGATTCGAGTGATTGAGTGGACGAGAGAAGGATGCAGGATAAAAGTAAAAATAAACAAGGAAAGAAAATTTTGTACATGGAACCCACGGCAACCTCTCACTGACAGTTTCTGCTGTGATGTCTGTTGGGGGCCCAGGCCTCTTATCTGAAAAACCGATGGCTCAAGGCGATCATTCGAAACGGCCTGACGGAGATGGAGTCGCGCGGCACTACACACTATGATAAAGAACTGTGTGCATTTTGTCTCATTTTCGTCACTGTCGCCGTGGCTTCTAATTTTGGTTCTCATCACTGTGTTGCCTCCCATCGCGCCTTCTCCCAACAAGATCTTTCCGTTTCCTGTAGGTCGATATCCTTGTCTCCTTCTCCACACCCCTGAATCACTCCAAATCCGCCTCAAAGAGGCAACTGCCTGCGACCTGTCCTACGACATGGCCAATCGCCGAAAGCCGACTGGCCACTCCCCCCTCATGACTTGAAGAGACACAAAGGAAAATGAAGAGAATCGACAAAACAAACTGGAAGAGCCCTGATGGTCCAGATGGTTTGGCGAGGCAGGTGCGACAGATCCGTATTCTGGCGCCGGGCAAGGAGGGAGACTATGCCGGATACAGAAGTCTTTCCTTATTCGCATCGAACGCGCCTGCCTCTGATGGATTTCCATTATCTTTCCATTACCCTATATTACCCTATACATTTGCCTTGCCTTTGGGTAAAGATAGGAAAAAATACCAAAAGTGCGCAAAGGCGGGAAGGAGCGGAGGGGTCAGACAGACGGGCGAGTCGGGGTAGCCCTGTAGTGCAGCATGGGCTCCGTAGCTCACCGTAATACTTGGTGTGGAGTGTTCTGGAATGAAAAAGTATTTTGGATGTACCTGCTCGCGTGCAATACACTGCGAGGGTACAACCGTGTTAACCCGAAGCTAAACGACAAGGCAGGCGCCATCAGCACAGCTGTGAGGCCCCACTTTGTTCTTGTGTCCTTCTGCAGCAGCGCCAACAGGGAGAGAGTGCAACCACGAAAACGCCCTTAACCGATGAGTTATCATTTTGCATCGCCCCAGCGCCGTTTTGTTTTCTCAGCCCAGCAATTGTTATCTGTTCCTTTACGAGGATCGTTGTTTTTGGTTCAGTCTTATCTGGCTCTCGCGGCGAGAATGAACGCTTATTGCCGTGAAACCGGTGAAGATATTATAAAGATATGGATAAATATGATGACAACAAAATAGGAGGCATAGGCAGAAGGGGAAACGAAAACAAAATCTACACATACCGGAGATCTGCCCCGGATTTTTTTGGATGCGGTCCATTGTTTTAGGCCGGCATCTTATCCCTTTCTCAAGAAGTTTTTCAGCATTAATTCAAATCGGGCAGGTGATGCCAAGGATGACGTACAAAGTATGTTAGGGAGAAAAGAAAAAAAAACAAAAACAAACAGAAACATAAAAACAATAAAATAAAAAACTATATAAATAAAGAATCACGAATAAGACAACCCGAATGAATACGCAATCAAGTGACTGGATTGCATTCGACGTGGATGGCCGAAGCCGTGGCGTGTTCAGTTCCCAAAATGTGCACATGGCCATCGGCAGGCATCGTGACTTTTATTTCCCGCCTACTGCTCACCGATTTCTGTCACCCCTGTTTTCTTTCTATGCCATTTACCGTTTCCTTTTCTCATGTCTATTTCTGCATCCTCTCCATAATTCCCCGCCTCCCATGAGTGACTAGTGGTCCATCTCCGGCCACGGCGTGTGGGCAGCTGCTCGTATGTAATACAACAAAGACGCGTCTGGACTGGCCGAAAATAGACTCTCACAGAAAATGGGGTGAAAAAGAAACACATCATGCGCTTCGTCCATCCTTGTGGCCACTTGTTGGTACGCATTCTGTCCACACCAAGGCCCCTGAGTGGGAGGGACAGAACAAAGAAAACAAAATAGAACAACGCAGAGGAGAACGACACCGGAAAGGATAGAGAAATAGAGATTATAAAAGACATAGAAATGGCATAAATCACATAATAAAAACATAAAACCATGCACCCTTGCGTGCATACATTAAAGCAGAAAGTAGAAGTTGAAAATGCGAAAAACCGAAACCGAAAACCGAAAACCGAAAATAACAGACTTGTCCTTGCATGCCCGCCCAACCAAGTACCAGCCATGGTGCTGCCTGTATGTACCTGTGCCTAAACGCCCTGATGCCGCCATCCGCGGTTGGGATGTCTTGCTCTGTAGATTCCCGAGCCCAGTTCTGGCTGGCCTTCGTTCCCAGACACACCTACTCTTCAAAGCCAACCGTCTGCATGCCCAGCGCGTTTGGCACACCCACGAGCACACGCCCATGCGGCACCTGCACGCCCGTCACCAGCATGCACCCGCTGGTCACGAGCTTGTTGAGGTTCGGACAGCACTGGAACATGCTGCGCACCACGCTGTCCGTCACCTCACCACAGAAGCTCACGTCAATGTGCCGCAGGTCCGGGTACGTCTTGCCCGCCGCAAACACCTCTTCGAAAGCATCGCGCCCAATGTGCCGGCACGCGTGCAGGTGCAGCTTGCGCAGCTCCGACCCGCTGTGCCGCATCAGCGCCTGGAATCCCTTGGAGCAGAGGCCCACGCCGTCCGCGTTGTCGTCGATCCCGGCCAGGTCCGGCTCGTCGAATCGGTTCTTTTCAAAGTCCACCTCGGCCAGCGGGGGGTTCGCCCAACCCTCAAAGAGCCGCACAAACCCCTCGTCCGTGCACCCCTGCGTCTCGGTGAGCCGCAGTTTGCGCAGCGCCCGCGCGTGCTGGTGCAGCGCGTCCAACACCGTGTTGTCTACCTTGGCCGCGCCGCGCAGCGACAGCGTCTGCAGACCTGCGCCAATGCGGCGCAGCAGCTTGACGAGGACGTCGCTGTGCACCGGCTTGTCGAGCATCAGGTTGATGTGCTCTAGATGTGGCAGGTGGCCCAGGTGCTCGACGCCGGCGCTGCCCACCTGCTCGTTGCCGCGAATCTTGAGCCGCGTCAGCTCAGGCGCGCAGTCCTTGATGTAACTGACTACCTCGTCCGTGACGTGCTTGTCCGTGTCACAAATTTGCAGTGTGCGCAGGTGTGCGCCTCGCTCCACCAGGTATGTCTTCCACTTGGTCGCCGAGATCAGATTGGCGCCGTACAAACACAGTGTTTCGAGCTGCACGTCGCGCTGCAGTAAGTAGTCCATGACGTCGTCTTTGAACTGGATCGCATTGTATAGTCGTAGATGTTTGAGGTGTGGCATGGACTGCAGCATGCGTAAAAAGTCGTTCTCCACCAGGTCCCCGCAGTCGTACACGCAAATGTCCTCGGCATCTGGCCGGATGAACAGGTCGACCGTCTTGGGATTGAGCAGCCGCCGCTTCGACAGCAGCCGCGCGATGCGGTCGATGACATCCTCGGGCAGATCACCCAGGTCCTCGGCCAAGTGGATGTTCTTGGACAGGTGCTCGACGCACTGCGTCACCAGCGACTTGGGACCCACGAGCGACGCACCATCGAGCAGCCGGCTCTGTGCCTTGCGCCGCTGGCCGACGGGACCGCCCCTTTGCTCGAGTACTTCGTCACCGGCCCGGGCCTTTTTGGCAGTCGCCGCTGACTTGTTGTTACGGCCACGCGCGTTCTTATTGTCTAGGCCCTTCTCCTGGTCCTGCAGCCGCCCGCAGGTCGGGCACAAGAGCTTGCCGCTGTCATTGGCCCGCGAGTAAGGCGTCACCGTAAAACGCTTCTGGCAGCGGCCGCAGTTTTCCATCTGGCCCGGCAAGGGCTCCGCGTTAAAATTTTGCAGGAGCGCCCGGGCTAGCGCATCCTCTTCGTCCGTGTCTTCGTCTTCGTCACTATCAAAGACTTTGCGTTTCTTGCCATTGCCGGCCTTCTTGTCTTTCTTGCCCTTCATGTTCTTCTTGTTCGCCTTGATCTTGTCCACCGCCCGCTTCTGCGCTGCCGACAGCTGCCGGCTCGATGTGCTGGTACTAATGGTGCTGGCAGTAATGGCAGCGGCCGCAGCCATGGGGCTGTGCTCAGCCGTCTGTGCCAGGGCCAGCGTTTCGGGCGTCGACTCAATTTCGCCACTGGCGAGGCCGGCGCGCAGCTGCTCGGCCAGGCTGGCCGCATGGGCCGCTGCCTGCCGGCTCCGGAATTGTTCTTCGATATCGGCAGCGGAGATGTTGCGGGACGCAAGGAAACTGGTCAAGGCCGATTGCCTGAAGGAAGGGAGAGAAACGATGGTCAGTATTTGTTGTTCCAACGGTGGTATCAGGACAACGTGAAAAAAATAAAATAAAATGAAACAATAAATACAAAACTTACGGGCCAACGACACGAGGCCGGCCATTTGCATCCACATTTTGCCGTCTGCGGGCCCTATATTGAAGGAGGTAGTCAGCAGCTGAAGGTTACACGGTGCTGATCATCTTCTCTTCTACCATCACATCGTTTCCATTCCTCTTTATTTGACTTACATCGTATCAGTGTGTTTCTCGGTCCACGAGCCGTAGCATCAGACTATCGGCTAAGCGTTTTACTGAACGTGACTGTTGGTTGTGCGTGCACAATTGGGGTTGATTGTTTTGGTGTGAAAAGTTGAGAAAAGGGGCGAATTTGAAACAAAATGGGCACTTGAAAGGGCACTTGAAAAGAGGCAAACTGGCGGATGCGGCAGGTGCGGTGAATGGGAGACGCGCCTGCTGCACTTTTTCATTAAAATATACAGGTATTTGATGGGTGTGCAGGCACGTCGGCACGTGACAAGATGCAAGCACTTTACAGGGGTTGAGGGGTGAAGGCATGCATGCGACAGCGGGGCAGGACCGTGTGCCGGTGAAATATACACTGTATGTTAACAGTCGAGAGTACCTTCGCAGCTAACATATAAATAAGCAGATACGCCCTGCATGACGGCACGATACGGATACCACAGTGGTAGTGGTCATACGGATTTCATATTTCAACATTGTAATCATGCTCTACCATATCCGTCATAAATGCCATTTTGTTCGTGATCCCGTCTCACATCGGCTTTCCCTGCGCGGTCTTTCTCTCTTTCTTTCTAACCCTCACTCTTATCCCTAACCCGTAACTTTCCCTGCGCGGTCTTTCTCCCTTCCTTCTAACCCTCACTCTTTTCCCTAACCCTTACTTCTTCAGGAACTTGCTGATGAGGCCCTTGATTTGCACCTGCTGCGACTCAAACAGCTTCTGCCGCTGGTCCTCGAGCCCACCTTCTGAAATCAGCGTCTCAGCCGGGCCAATACCGACCCACAGCCTCGGATCCTCTGCCAGCTTCGTCACCAGCGCGTCGGTAAACGCATCCAGCGGCATGCCGAGCTGGCCGCCGTTCTCCAGGTCTGGCTGGTGCACGGTATCGTGCAGCTCCGTCTGAACGGCCGGCGGGAACACCTCGACCACGCGCAGCTCCCCGAAGCCGGCGTCGATCTGCTGCTGCCGCATCGTCGTGATGAACGAATGCAGCGCGGCCTTGCTGGCGCAGTAGTTGGGCGCGCGCACGAGCGCAGGCACGAGGCCGATCGTAGCGCTGTTAAAGATGAGGTGGGCCTTGGTGCCACTCTTGGTGAGGGCCTGCAGGTGCGGCAGAAAGGCGGTCACTAGATAGACGTAGGCCGTGTAGTTGGTCTTGAGCTCTAGCTCAAACATGGCGAGATCCACCGTGGCCGGCTGGCTAAATTTGTACGTGCGCTGCACACCGCTGTTGAGAATCACGGCGTCGAGGTCTGGGTGCGCGGATGTCACAACAGCCGCAAAGGTCGAAATGGCTGACAGCTCCGTAATGTCAAGGGTCATGATTGTGATGGTGCCTTTGGGAGCCTTGCCGACCAGCGCGTGGAGACGGTCCTCGCGCCGGCCGACGGCCACAACGTGTGTTCCGTTCTCAGCGAGCTTGATGGCCAGCGCCTCGCCAATGCCCGACGTGGCACCGACAATGAGGGCCTTCTTATAAGGAAGAGACATGGCGAAGAAATGTGAACGGGCGCTTTGGCCAGGTTGAAACCGTGTTAAATATAAAGGGGATGAAATACGAAGAGGATGAAAGCTTGACGATCCAGGCACAGGTGTTAACGGGTATTGTTCTTGGCAAGTCAGTCGAACACCTTTATACCTCAGAGCTTTTGGGCTTGTCGAAGGTGGCATTTGAAGCTCGCGATAAAGAGCTGGTTATCTCCAGGAAAGAAAGGTAACCCACAGTGCGAGCCACGGCCGGAGTTTAAAGCCCGTGAAAGGGCGAACGTTGTCTTGGGCTGTGCTTATATCAAAATCAGCAATATGACCTGGTCTCACATAATACGAACTGGTCTCACATAATCGCCTAAGATACATACACCAACTGACTTGACGCTTTATGTGGCCGCCGTTCACACGAGCCCCCGCCACGGAAGGCGGACATTAGCTCCACTGCCCCTGCCGGACGAGCTTTTTGACCCCTGAAACAGGCCAGACTCACCACCGAATCCGAAGTACAGGTCGTTCGTGCCTGCCTTTCCACCTTAGTGATCCACTTTGCAAAGCCTAAATGGCTCCGGTTTAAAGTGCTTGCAGCAAGTCGCACCCCTGTAGCACGGAAAGAGCCATTAAACCCCAGGTCCCGTGACCCCGCGCCGCCCATTAGCCCCCTAGACCCGAAAGTTTGGAGCGCGCGGCGCGTTTTCTGGGAAAGAACAGAGTCTAGGAGCATTATGTCGCCTCCGCCCCTTTTTTTGTCCTTTTTTTTCGTTTCTTTTTCCAGTGTTCCCTTCCAGCCTCAGCTTTACCGGTTGGTGCACACGCCCTGCAAAATCCTACTGTGCCGTGCACGCGCATTCCCTACTATCTCTCCCTGGCCCGTGCATCTGAGCCAACTCTCCCATTGTCTGCCATTTCTAGCGACATTGACTATTGGCAGTCGACGGCAAAACGACGATATCGACGGGCGTTTTGTGTACATCACACCGAATTCACGGACCCGAATTCACTAACTACGCCCGGCAGACCGGTATTTGCGGACTCGTCGACCTATTCTTCTCTTCAAGGCGGCCTTTCAAGTATCAGGCCAAACTCTTTTCTCTCCAATCCACATATCAACCAATCGACCATCATGGCCACTCCAAGACAGTCGAGGAGGCTCAGCGAGCGCTGTAAGTTGGCAACCGGAGTCCTGCAATCGTCTCTTTTCTTTTTGATATCACCGGGACGCTTCCCTTCTCTCGATTTTGTGTCTAACCCGCATAGTGGCCAGCAACACCTCGAACAGCCTTGCAGCACCCATGACGCCCGCCACGGCAATGGCAACTGATAGATCCACGCGGTCCAAGTCCAAGGTCGAACGCCCGCCGTCCGATAACGGCGTCTCGGGCAGCACCAAATCCAACTCGACCATCCCGACGCCGACACAGTATACCTCGGACGACGAACTGTCCACCGCACCGTCCAGCGCCGCACCGACTCCCGCAAGCGACTCCAAGCCCACCACGCGCGGTAAAAATGCATCCTTTTATCCTGGCTTCCAGCCGGCTAGTTCGCTGCTGCGAGTCGAGATAGAGCTACCTGACCGGTCGTCACTGAACGGGGCTGGCCGAAGCTCGGGCCCAGGCTCGAGCTCTGCACCCCTCGCCTCGGATAGTGCAAAGGCTCTCAGCAGAAGCAAGTACTCGTTGTTTCCTAACAAGAAGCGGCGCTTTCTTGTACAGGACTCCGAAGCCGACGACGACTCCGATAGCTTTAGTACTGCCGATGCCCAGTTGCAGAATAGGATCGCCTCTGATGCCATGCTGGCACAAAAACTCCAAGCGGAAGAAGATTTGCGGCTCCCTAAGCAGGAGGACGTGAAGCCCTCACGCCGAAACCGTGCTTCGGACTTCCTTCCCCAAAAGGCAGAAGCGCCGTCCACAGCCACATCCGCATCCGAGTATCCCGACGTCGAGATATTGTCTTCGCGTCCGGCCAAGAGACAGCGGCTGAACGGGACAGCATCTGCGCCCACACCGCTGTCCAACCATGTCGGCCCCATAACGATCAAGGACGACGCCGATGACAGCAGCGCGCTCAGCAGCCCTCCACCGGATCCCAATGTGTGGGATTCGGACGACTCCTACATGTCCAATGACGAGGCGGAAGCCGTTATGCGAGACCGTGATCTGGGCACACGCCGGGCATACCGGGACTACAAGAATAAGAAGCGTGTCCTGTCTGACAGAGAACGCCTCGAAGTGCAGCATCCCGTCCTCAAGAAAATGTGGAAGGATCTGGAGAAGACGGCTGTTCTCACGGCCGGCCGTGCCGACCAACCCTCCAACATCTCCCGCAACCTCAAGCCGTTCCAGCTCGAGGGCGTGGCGTGGATGACGGCCATGGAGAAGACAAAGTGGAAAGGTGGGCTTCTTGGTGACGAAATGGGCCTGGGCAAGACCATCCAGGCCGTATCGCTCATCATGTCCGACTACCCGGCTAAGCGCCCGACCTTGGTCCTCGTCCCACCCGTGGCTCTGATGCAGTGGACGTCCGAAATCGCGTCCTACACCGACGGCTGCCTCAAGACCTTTGTCTACCACGGCACCAATGCCAAGACCAAGGGTATGACGAAGAAGGACATCCGTAAGTATGATGTCATTATGATGTCGTACAATAGCTTGGAGTCCATGTATCGCAAGCAAGAACGCGGCTTCACCCGCAAAGACGGCATTTACAAAGAGGAGAGCATCATTCATGGTACGCACTTTCATCGTATCATTCTCGACGAAGCACACTGCATCAAGGTGAGTTTAACCCCTCTTGACCCTTTCTTTTACCTTCTTCTGTCAATGTCGGCACTCTTCTAACAAAACACCAGACGCGCAGTACCATGACGGCCAAGGCGTGCTTTGCCCTGGAAGGCGACTACCGCTGGTGTCTTTCTGGCACGCCGCTGCAGAACCGGATTGGAGAGTTTTTCTCGCTCTTGCGTTTCCTCCAGATCGAGCCGTTTTCCAACTACCTGTGTCGTGATTGCAACTGCTCCAAGATGGAATGGGCTGTCGACGACGACAATTTCTGCACGCACTGTAAGTTGGGGTATCATGATTGATGCCGAGCACACGACCGATCAAACGACAATAGGACATTGACAATGTTGCTAATGCTATTGCGTCCTAGGCAAGCACAGAGGTATGAGGCATCTTTCGGTCTTCAACCAGGAGCTGCTGAATCCTATTCAACGGTATGGCAACTTTGGTCCGGGCAAGGAGGCTTTCACAAAGCTGCGCCTTTTGACCGATCGGATCATGCTCCGCCGCCTCAAGAAAGATCATACCAACTCCATGGAGCTTCCCGTCAAGCGCGTCAATGTCGACCGGCAGTTTTTCAGCGATATCGAGACCGATTTCGCCAACAGCATCATGACCAACTCGGAGCGCAAGTTCACCACGTATGTGGAAAACGGCGTGATGTTGAACAACTACGCCAACATCTTTGGATTGATCATGCAGATGCGCCAGGTCGCCGACCACCCCGATCTCATACTCAAGAAGAACAGCGAGGGGAGCCAGAACGTGATGATCTGTTGTATCTGCGACGAGCCTGCTGAGGAGGCCATCAGCTCGCGGTGCCGCCATGATTTCTGCCGTGAGTGTGCGCGCAGCTATCTGGCCGCCACCGAGCAGCCCGACTGCCCGCGCTGCCACATTCCGCTGGCGATCGACCTGGAGCAGCCTGAGATTGAGCAGGACGAGGTCCAGGTCAAGAAGTCGTCGATTATCAATCGCATCCGCATGTCGAACTGGACATCGTCGTCCAAGATCGAGCTGCTCGTTTATAACCTGTACCGCCTGCGCTCTGAAAAGGCCCGGCACAAATCCATCATCTTCTCGCAGTTCACCACTATGCTTCAGCTGATCGAATGGCGTCTCCGCCGGGCCGGCATCACGACAGTGATGCTCGATGGCAGTATGACTCCCGCGCAGCGGCAAGCTTCGATTGAGTATTTCAAGAACAATGTTGACGTCGAGTGTTTCCTCGTGTCTCTCAAGGCAGGTGGCGTCGCTCTCAATCTGACAGAGGCGTCGCGTGTCTTTATCATTGATCCGTACGTCCAGCTCCAAGCTCCCATTGTATTCTTCTCACCCTCCTTACTCCCCTCACTCCCTTCACTCCCTTCACTTGCTAACAAAACAGTTGGTGGAACCCTGCTGCGGAATGGCAGTCGGCTGATCGCTGCCACCGTATCGGCCAGACGCGCCCTTGTGTCGTGACACGTCTGTGTATCGAAGATTCGGTCGAGAGTCGCATGGTCCTCTTACAGGAGAAGAAGACGCGCATGATCAACTCCACAATCAACTCAGATGACGCAGCCATGGAGTCGCTGACGCCCGAGGATCTTCAGTTCCTGTTCCGCGGTAGCTGAACGGACTGTCGTTCTAGGTATTTCTTACTTCATCACGCTCTGTTTAGAACGACCGGTCTTACCCCTTTAATGTCTTTTATGTACACTTTTTTTTTTTTTGTTTTTCTTTCCTTATCTTCATATGTATCCTTGATTTGCTACACAGCAGGTGGTTCGGCCTGAGGGATTGTTGAACCAGCAACGGTACGGTATTATGGTGTCCACCAGAATGTGGGCTTTGTTTTTATAAATGTTGTTATTGATGTGATGCTCTCTGTCTGCTTTTACTATACACCGCATTGCTTGTTCTTTTTTAATCTGTCAATACAAAAATAGACTTGATACAAACTCATTATGGAGCCCATTTTGACTGACACTGAACCAGTCGATGCCAATCCCATAACTTGCATAAACCAACTGTCTGGAGACCAATGCTCCTCGTATTTGGTGATTTTAAATGTATGTAAATGTTCACGTGATATACATTAGCTTTCGAACGTGGAACGAAGCAAATTCGGGCAAAAACTGACCAGGTCGTCTGTTGTTTGTAAATCGTTGTTTGTTTCGGAAGAGGCACACTGCCTCCACTGTATGTTGTAGAGCAATTCAATTGCTGACCCCTATTTCTTAGTATGGCTCCCACGGCCCAAGGGCCCAGAACGGCTCCTGCACTTGGTGAGCTCAGGAGCTAAGCTGGTCGTCTGAAACATGCACACGTGACTACCTTGCCTCGCTCCCTTTTGGGGGGGGTGACACGGACGGCAAAGAAACAAAAGCCCCAGTTTTCTACTTCAACCTCTCACAACACGACATCCAACCAACTCCTTGGCCTAACGCACCACACAAGGGGCTCGAGATCCCGTTTTCTTGTGCAACGGCAAAGCGCAGAAACTCAAAGTGTCGCCACAAAGGCCAGGTGACGATGTGGGATGCAGTCTAACCAGCTCGACTGCAAGTTTGACCTTCTGTTATTGTTTCTTCTCGCCTCCTTTGCCTAGTCAATTCTTTCGATCCGCCCTTTTTGTCCAAGGCCTCGCCGCCTCCTCACTCGTCCTTCTCATCCACCTGTTTCAGCTCATCCTGTGTCCTGACCCGATTTCATTACAATTTTCCACTATCCCATTCAATCTCCCGACTTCGCAACCCCCCCCCCCCCCCATTTGTCTTTGTTTTCTATCTTGGGAGCATATGTTGCAGCTCGGTTTGACGACGCTGCTCTGGGCTCTGTTATTCTTCATCTGAGGAAGCAGAGGGGCGTTTTCGTTTCTCGAACGGGCTGGCTGTGAGAGGCAGCAAGCTCGCAAGGCTGAGACTGGGTCAAGCCTCATTCTGTTCTCAACGGTTTCCGAACTGGAAATATCCACCATCCACCCACACATATATTACACCCGAATACACAGAGCACACACATAATGGCAACGCTCCAGGTGCGCGGTGCCGACTACTCGGCAACGCGGCAAAAAGCCTACGACGATGCCATCAAGATGCAGGAGGCCGTGACCGAGGAGTGCACGAAGGCCGGCAAAGAAGTGCCGCCGTACCAGCTGCAAGAACTCATCGGCAAGGGCAGTTACGGTCGTGTGTACAAGGCCAAGGACCTCAAGACGTCGCAGCTGGTCGCCGTCAAGATCATCGACATTGAGGAGTCCGATACGTTGGACCCAAAACGCGCCGACACGTACAGCGAGTTCTTGAAAGAGATCAGCGCGCTCAAGCTGCTGCGCGATGGCGGCTCCAAGAATGTCAACTACTTTCTGGATGCGCTCCCCGTCGCCCAGGCCATGTGGATGATCACAGAGTACTGTGCAGGCGGCAGCGTGGCCACGCTGATGCGGCCGACCGCGCCCGGCGGCCTGCAGGAGAAGTGGATCATCCCGATCCTGCGCGAAGTTGCCGAGGCCATCTACTGGGTGCACCGCCAGGGCATCATCCACCGCGACATCAAGTGCGCCAACGTGCTGGTCACCGAGGCCGGCGGCGTGCAGCTGTGCGATTTCGGTGTCGCCGGCGTCATCGAGACCAAGTTCGACAAGCGCTCGACCGTCATCGGCACGCCGCATTGGATGGCGCCCGAGATGTTTGACCAGTCGGCGTCGTACGGCACCGAGGTCGACATCTGGGCGTTTGGTTCCATGGTCTTTGAGATTGCGTCAGGGCTGCCGCCCAACGTCGTCGCCGGCGTCACCTACCATCAGCTCGGCAACTACCTTAAGACACACACGCCGCGCCTCGAGGGTGACAAGTATTCGCCGCAGCTGAAAGACCTCGTGGCGTTTTGTTTGGCCGACGACCCGACCCAGCGGCCGCCCATTGAGCGTGTGCAGCGGCACCCGTACATCTTTGGTACCTCGGGCATGTACCCGACCGACACGCTGGCGATGCTGGTCAAGGGATACAAGATGTGGGAGTCGCAGGGCGGCACGCGCAAGTCGCTTTTTGCGCCCGGTGGCGCGCAGGGCCCATCCATGGACAACCTCGCGTCGACCGCGTTGGCCAACGACGAGTGGAACTTTAGCACGACGCTCGACTTTGACCGCAGTGTCTTGGACAACCCCGACTCGCAGGCCGTGTACGATGTCTACGGCACGCAGGTCGACTACGAGACCGGTCGGGGCGGCGACAGCAGCAGCAACAGCAACAGCTTCGGAGGGTTTGATGACGGAAATGGCGGCGGTACTGGCGGCGGCAGCTTTTCCGGTGGCGCAACGCCACGGCCATCACGACTGAACGGTGGTCGTGGCCGGCGCCGGCAGCCGCCGCCAAACTTGCCCGTCGTGAAAGTGCCTCTCGAGAAAGTCTTTGACCCTGATTCGATTACAAATTACGAAGAAAACTCCCGCGAATACTACGGTGCTCCGCCACCACCGCCGACTGCCAGCGCCACGTCCACATCCGTATCCGACCTACCATTGCGGGACGACTCGATGCACTCAACCCTGCGCGAGTCTCTGATCGACCTTGATGCGTCGCAGGTTGACCTCGGCGGCGAGCCGTCGCAGTTCGCCGACATGGAGACCATCCGCGCTGGCCCCGGTGCTGCGCCGCGGGTATCCATGGACTACAACTTTAGCTTTGGTGGCGGCAGCACCACGAACAACAGCAACAACAGCAGTAACATTAGTATTGACGAGTCCGACTACAACCGCCCACCACTGAGCGACCCGGCTGACCTGCCGAACAACCGGCGCACACAGGAGTGGAAGTTCCCGACGATGGCCCCGCCGGCATCTGCGAACCCGGAAATGGCCCGGTTCCCGTTCAACGAGGGCGAGACACGGAGCGCTAGGGGTACACCGCCAGCGGGCAGTCGTGCTGGCAGCCGCAGTAGTAACAACAACAACAGCAACAACAGCAGCATCAGCATGGCCCGACCGGCGGTGCTCGTTCACCAACACACGGACCCCGTGGGGCTCCCATCCCAGGGCTACGAAACAACGTCGCAAGGGTACGACCTGATGGTGCCACCACTACAAGGCAGCAACAACAACCGCATGTCGGTGAGCAGCCTGATCGATTTGGACGAGAGTTTGCCGGACCCCATGCCCGAGATGACGCGGCCTTCAACGGCCAACTCGGATGCTGTGTCGATGACCGGTTCGGATATGGGCATGGCGAATCCGTTTGACCTGGAGCGGCACTCGTCGATCTACCAGCCGATCAACGCAACGAACCGCGAGCCCTCCATCTACGTCTCGGACGACTCGGAGTTTGCGCACATGGTGGCTGCGTCCGTCCCGGACGGTGGACAGATGCAGCTGCAGCAAAATACAATCACGGGGTTAGGTCTTGGTCCGGGATCTGCGCCGCCACCGAGCTTCCACATCAACGGCGTGCACGGCGGCAGTGGCAGCAGTGTTGGGATAGGCGACCCCAACGACGAGGCTGACCGCCGTCAGCGACGGGCCAATGAGGGCTACTTACACACCAGTGGCGGCTACACAGGCGACGAGTATTTGGAGCCGCGGTATGCACCCGATGACCAGCCATATCAACAGATGGGTGGCTCCTTCAATGGAGGTTACCGTGGTGGGCGCGGCGGATTTGGTGGTCGTGGCGGTCTTGGTGGACGTGGTGGGAACGACCGCGGCGGCTCGCTTGGCCAGCGGATGAACCGCTCGAACGCCTGGTCCGGCTCTGGCTCCGGTCCCGCCCCTCAGGTCGGCATGGCCTACAGCACCGACGGCCACAGCAATGGACACCGCCACGACAGCAGCGATGCGAGTGCCAATGACTTTGCCGTCCAGCAAAGCAGCGGCGACAGCTCCAGCATCAGCGACGGCTATGGCGACGGCGAGTTTGTCGATGCTGAGGAGTACGTCAGCGGCACCGAAACAGATCCCGACGCAGGTGGTTACGATGACCATGGCGCTCTTGCGCATCGCGACACGATTCGCAACGGCATGCGCGTGCTTGACGACTCGTTCTCGCTCCCGCCCCTGCCTGGTCCCCCCTCACCCCATGTCATGCAGGGCCTGGGTTCGCGCGAGGAGGTGCGCGACGAGATGAAGCGCCTGCTCGACAGTTTCAAGCAGCACCTCAGCTTTACGAACACGTACGTGACGAGCCTTCCGGTGCGCCGGGCAGGCGTGGGCGGCGTGGGCGGCATGCTCCAAGACGCTCAGATCGACGAGTGATTTTCTGGCTTCTTTGTGTGGTATTGCATATTCGCATTTGGGGTGGCATCTTTCTATTTTCTTATTTCCCGTCTCTCTGGGTTGTCAGAGCGTGCTTTCCAGTCTGGGTGGTCACTAATTCCCTACACATTTTTGCCTTTTCAAATTTTTCTACATGCTCGAGTAATTTGCGATGCATCGGTGAGATACCATGATAAAAAGATGTTATTTGAATAGTATCAAGACTATCAACTGATTTTTTATATATAATTCGTTTGTCGCGACATTTACTCTGCTCCTTTCCATTTTAGTACCATCCCAGTGTGTCGTCCTCTTAAGGCAGGAGCGCGTAAGGCTGGCTAGTGGCGGCCGAATAGCGCTGAATGACTCTTACATCTGCCCAAGGCTGGCCCCAGAAAATTCTGAATCAGCCCAATCACGGCGGGCGCAAAACATCGAAAATTCTCACCACCGATTTACAGTCTTTGAACAACAATATTTTTTGTCTTCAACATCCTCTACTACTGCTATTCCGTATTTCTTTCAGTCTCCGCTCAAGACGGCGTGCTCACTTTTTTATCTGCCTGCCCGCTGGACGGCGCCGCGCCGTATCTTCTCGTTCCTTCCACTTTCGTCTTACTTGCATTTGCCCTTCACTTCATCGGTCGTGCATAGCACCTTCCCCCATAGAGCAAACAAGACGGCGCTGCGCCTTCCTTTGCTGCCAAATCCTCAGTTTAAGCGCGGCTACTCTTCTTCCTCTTCCTATCCCCTTGATCACTCTGTATACCTTCCTCCACCCTCCACAATGTACACGACGCGCATCCTTCCCGTGCCGGACCCAGACACGTTGGGCCGGTTTCGGCCTCTTCCCACATCCGCCACACCCTCCTCGTCACCACAGCCTCCAGCGTCCTCCGTCGACCATTGGGAAGCAGCCGAATCTGCTCCTGGATTGGACGCTCTCGTCACAGCGGCAGACCATATTCGCAATACCGACATCCCCGTCGGCTTTCCTACAGAGACAGTGTATGGGCTGGGTGCGGACGCTACGCGCAGTGGAGCCGTTCGTGGCATCTATTCGGTCAAGGGCCGGCCCTCGGACAACCCGCTGATTGTGCACGTGTGCGACTTGGACATGTTGCGGGGCCTTTTGGGTCGGGATGGAAGTGGCAATGACAGGGACCTGCCCGCCGTGTACCGCCCACTAATCGAGCGTTATTGGCCGGGCCCATTGACGATCCTGCTGCCGGTCCCGTCAACGGCGGATGCGCCCAAGTGGACGCTGGCACCCGAGGTTACGACAGGCCTGCCGACGTTTGGTGCCCGGCTGCCTGCCTCGCCGCTGACGCGCACGCTTATACGGCTGGTTGACGCACCTCTCGCAGGACCCTCGGCCAACGCATCGACCCGGCCTTCACCCACGACGGCACAGCACGTAGTCGATGACCTCAGCGGGCGCATCGAGGTGGTCTTGGACGGCGGGGCGTGTGGCGTAGGTGTCGAGAGCACGGTGGTCGACGGACTGTGCGACCCGCCCGTGATCCTGCGCCCGGGCGGCCTGAGTTTAGCCGAGCTGCGGTCGGTTCCGGGATGGGAGCGAGTTGAGCGGGCGTATCATGACGTCGCCAAGGGCGGGAACCATGTTGAGACCACCGGCACGAAGCAGCAGCAGCAACAGAATCAAGACGATGCGGCGCTGAAGCCGCGTGCACCGGGCATGAAGTACAAGCATTATAGCCCCAAGGCACGTGTTGTATTGTACGAGGGCTGGCGGACGGCCGGGCCGGCTCGCTCGCAGGCCGACCTCGTGGCGGACATTCACAGCGCGGGGCAGCAGGCGGGCGTGGTGGGCGTCATCCGCACGAGCACGTGGCCTGCTTTGGAAGGCCTCGCGAGGCGCGCGGTGAACGGCAGCAGCAGCAAGTCCAATGGGACAAGCAGTGTCAGCACCGGCACCAACGCAGTGACCTACGACCTGGAGGAGTATGCCCTGCCCACCGGCACTGCTGTTCTCGAGCTCGACCTTGGTCGCGACCTGTCGAGCATTGCGCACGGCCTCTTCTCCGCACTGCGTGACCTGGATGCACGTGGGGCCGACATCATCCTCGTCGAGGGCATCGACGACCGCGGAGACGACATGGCCGTGGCGGTCATGAACCGGCTGCGCAAAGCGGCATCGGAGGTGCGGTAGACAGCCTCAAGGCTTTATCTAGATTTTGTCTTTCTGTCTTTTTCATAGCGGTTCATCTTTCATTTTACATCTGAAAGCATTTAGACGACAACCGACGATGGGCCTGGAAACTTAAAGCCACTTTGTTCAATTCTGCTTTCTTGCCCTTTTTATAGTATCCCTAAAAACAAAGAACTCCCAGTGCAGTAGAGCGAAAACACGTACAAAAAAAAGTATAGAACGACGTGATCGACGTGAACATGAAAATTAGGAATAAGAGACCCCAAAGAGAAGTGATTTAGGGAGAGGCGACACGTAATCCCCACTCCCCTTGACTCCTGTATTCTGCGCCTGCGCCACGGTCCATCCCCTCTTCGCTCTACAGACCCTGCCGCAGCCAGTCTGAAATTTTGTTCCGGCCCATTTGTGCCAGCTGGTTAACGCCCTGCTCGCTGAAGGGGTCGATGCGGCCAATGTTGACGTCCTGTGTAGGTGCCTTGCTGACGCGCGTGATCACAATGCTGGGATCCGTCTCGAGGATGACACCGTCGTCGATGATCTCGTCCATCGCCAATGCCAGGATGTCGTAGCACTCTACCAGCGTGCGCTTGTCGATCGACTGCTTGAGAAGCAGGTGCAGCGAGTCGCGGATCGTCAGGACCACGTTGTAGAGCAGCACCTCGTTCTCGTCGGGGCTTCCGACCACGTACATGGTCACGTCTGACTCGGCCTTGTACAGCACAATGTGGTTGTCGTACAGCAGGATGTCCGAGTTCTGCTTGGCCGTCTTCTCTAGGAGCCCCTTTTCAAACGTCTTCTGTGCCTTGACGTCCGCAAATGGGTTTGTCGTCGAGCCGGGCGCGCCGGTCGCTGCCTGGTGGGGTGGGGTGTAGTACTTGGCAAAGACCCGCGAGCCGTCGTCGGCCAGGATCATGACGGCCTTGACCGAGTAAAGCGACAGCCCGGGCGCCATTGTGTGAGACAGAGAGAACGGGAGGGCGGGAGGTGGCGTGGTTGTGGTGGGATGGGTGGTGGACGAGGTTTGGGTTGTTTTGGTTGAGCGGCGATGGACGGTCGTTCAACGAAAGGGGGCCCGAATTGACAGCTATGCGTCTGCACAGGGTGGGAAGGTGCCCGCCGCGCCGGAAAAACAATTGGGAGCAGTTAGGTGGTTGGAGAATTTATGTAAGCATTTAAGTGGGGCATATGTCTCTGGGCTTCAGCGAACAAACTTTGACAACACGCAGCGATTCCCACAGGCACTCTTTTGCAGTCTGAGACGCTATGATACAAGACGGAAGTAAGATACAGTGAACTCATAATAACATTGTGAAATTCAGAGTATTACATCACCGCTGTGAGCAGTTTCCATTTGCCAGCTCCAATCATTCACCCAAACATATTTGGAGTACGTAAGCCATTTAAGAACATGACGTATTTGTCAAAATAGAGCCAAGAATACGTTATGTGGAGGTACAACGTATGGTGGCCTCAGATACCAGCTGGACGACATGTGCGTCGTGCTCACATCCATCTGTTCTCGCTTTCATCACTAAATCGTTCCTTCCCCTTGACTGGGAAAGTGGACCTGGCGCTCGGACCAACCCCATTCGAGCAGCAAGGGCAAAACCACTTTACGCGAAATAACGCGTCGAGGTCCCTCCCCTCAACCCCCCTTTTGACGCGTCTCAATTAAACTCGCGTTTTTGCTGCCATTGCTCAGCCCATCATGCCGTCGAGGTGGGCCGCGCCTTCTGCTTTTCCTGTCCCTCCTTCCTTGTGGTGCTGACGTGCCTTCCTCTCTTTTCACATTTCTCTTTGTTTGCATTCCTCTTCTTTCCCTCTCTCCCTTCGCCTCCTTTTTCGTCCACGTCCATTCTCAAGATACCCCGACGTCACACAATCTTGTCTCGTCAACCTAGTCTCCCAAGAAGACGGCACGGCAGCACAAAGACAGCGAGATCAACGCAACCTTATCAACCTCCACCACCTCACACACACCAGACAGCATGTCCTCCCCGGCGGGCCGCCGCACCACGCGGAGCTCGCAGGCAGGCACGCCCAACGCCCGGAACACACGCAACTCTCAGGCACGCAGCAGCCCAGCAGCCGCGGCGACAGGCACGCCCCGTAATCAGCGCGCGCCGTCGTCCCAGCTGCAGTCCAGCCCCATGCTGTACGAGTCGTCCCCAGCCGCCGACGTCAATATGGGCGGTGCTTCATCCCCGCTGCGCCAGATGAGCGATACACAGAGCACTCAGGACGCGCTTCACAACGCCGACCACCCCATGCGAGGCCTGGCACCAAGCTCGCCGCTTGCACACGAGACCCAGAGCGTGTCGGCCGGCGATCGCACACCACGGGCTAGTCGTGGTCTTCTTGGAGGTGAGACATAGTGGTTGGCCGGCGCCAGGCCTTGATTCAAAGAACACTGCTAACATCGCTAGAATCCTCTCCTATTCATTACGACCCCAGTTCCAGCCCCGGCCACCATCTCGGCTTCCAGTCCGATCTGCGCAGCGAGAGCAGCGCGCTCTTTGTCGACCAGCGCTCAGGATCGATCGGCCCTGGCCGCTCACGCCGTGGTGACATCAACTCGGACGCACTGCGCACGCTGCGTGCCCCGCCTCGCCGCATCATGCTCGACGATGGTGGCCATGTTCTGAGCGAAGGCATGGCGCCCGGCTCGGAGACAGGCTCCTTTGCCAACAACAACCCTGACACGTCCGAGGCCCAGGCCCTCGGCGGTCTGAGCCAGAGTCTGATTTGGGGCACTACCGTGTCCATTGACGACACCTTTGCCTCGTTCAAGGACTTTCTGCGTAACTTCACCAAGAAATACCGCATGTGGCTCGACGGCATGACTGAGGCCGAGACCGAGGGCCTGCCCGATGCAGAGTCCAAACCCTACTGGGAGACCATGCAGAACATGCTGCTGCTGGGTTCCTCGCGCCTCTACGTCGATGTGCGCGATCTCAAGGCCTACCCGCGCACCAACAAGCTGTGGTACCAGGCCCAGGCGTATCCCCAGGAGATTGTGCCCATCATGGACCAGTCCGTGCACGATCTCATGTCAGAGCTTGCTCACACAGAGGCCAACCGCCAAAAGGCCGCTGCCGCCATGTCGCAAAGCAGCGCTGGCAACAACAGCGGCCGTGCGCAGAGCGTGAGCCAGAGCTCCGATCTCAACTTCCCCAGCTCCGAGCGCAGTGAGGAGCCGCCCGCCACACCGCGTGCGTCCCAGCAGCAGGCGCTTGCTGCGACGCAGGCCGCTCAGACTCTGGAGGACGACGTCAGCAAGACAGTGTACATTGTGCGGCCCTTTGGCCTGGACAAGTCGACGAACCTGCGCGAGCTCAACCCGTCCGATATGGACCGTCTCATCTCCATCAAGGGTCTCGTCATCCGCACCACGCCCGTTATCCCTGACATGAAGGATGCCTTCTTCAAATGCCAGGCGTGCAACCACTCCGTCACTGTCAGCCTCGACCGCGGCAAGATCCGCGAGCCGACGGAGTGCCCGCGGCCCACCTGCCAGACCAAAAACTCCATGCAGATCGTCCACAACCGCTGCATTTTCGAAGACAAGCAGGTCATCAAGCTGCAGGAGACGCCCGATGCCGTCCCCGCCGGTCAGACCCCTCACTCCGTGTCCGTGTGCGTCTACAACGAGCTTGTCGACTTTTGCAAGGCTGGTGACCGCGTGCTGCTCACGGGCATCTTCCGCGTCAGCCCCGTTCGTGTCAACCCGCGCCAGCGCACCATCAACAGCGTGCATAAGACCTATGTCGACGTGCTGCACATCCAAAAAGTCGACGCCAAGCGCCTGGGTATCGACCCGTCGACCCTGGAACTGGATGACGACGATGTCGAGGCGGCTATCCTGGCCGAGCAAAACGAGACCAGCGGCGGTGGTACCGGCGGTAACCACATGGAGGAGACACGGACGTTCACGCCCGAGGAGGAAGCCAAGATCAAGGAGACTGGTGCCCGTGCCGACGTCTACGACCTGCTGTCGCGGTCGCTGGCCCCGTCGATCTACGAGATGAACGACGTCAAGAAGGGCATTTTGCTGCAGCTGTTCGGCGGCACCAATAAGTCCTTCAAGAAGGGCGGCAGTCCCCGCTACCGTGGCGATATCAACGTCCTGCTGTGTGGTGACCCATCCACGGCCAAGTCGCAGATGCTGGGCTACATCCACAAGATTGCGCCGCGCGGTGTGTACACAAGTGGCAAGGGCTCCTCTGCCGTTGGCCTGACAGCCTATGTCGCGCGTGATCCCGAAACGCGGCAACTGGTGCTCGAATCGGGTGCTCTTGTCCTCTCCGACGGCGGCGTGTGCTGCATCGACGAGTTCGACAAGATGTCGGAGAGCACCCGGTCCGTGCTGCACGAAGTCATGGAACAACAGACGGTGTCGGTCGCCAAAGCAGGCATCATCACTACGCTCAACGCGCGCACAAGCATCCTAGCGTCGGCCAATCCCATTGGCAGTCGCTACAACCCCGAACTGCCCGTGCCGCAGAACATTGACCTGCCGCCGACGCTGTTATCGCGTTTCGACCTGGTGTACTTGATCCTGGACCGCGCCGATGAGAAGACGGACCGCCGCATGGCCAAGCACTTGCTGTCCATGTACCTGGAGGACACACCCCAGTCGGCACGCTCGGCCGACGAGATTTTGCCAGTGGAGTTCCTGACGTCGTACATTTCGTATGCGCGGTCCAATATTCACCCCGTGCTGTCGACTGAGGCCGGCCAGGCGCTCGTGGAGGCCTATGTCGAGATGCGCAAGCTGGGCCAAGATGTACGTGCCGCAGAGAAGCGCATTACGGCGACTACGCGGCAGCTCGAGTCCATGATCCGTCTCGCCGAGGCCCACGCCAAGATGCGCCTCTCCTCCGAAGTCACGGGCGACGACGTTCGCGAGGCCTACCGTCTGATCCAGTCGGCCCTCAAGACGGCCGCTACCGACGCCCAAGGCCGCATCGACATGTCGCTGCTGACCGAGGGCACCAGCGCTGCCGAGCGCAAGCGCAAGGCCGATTTGCGCGCGGCGATCCTGCGCATGCTAGACGAGGCCCTGACTGGCGGCCAGACGAGCATGCGCTACTCGGAGGTGGCGCGGCGCATGGCCGAGACCGCGAGCGTGCCCATTGAGTCGGCGGACATGGCCGAGTGCCTACGGGGACTTGAGATGGACGGGTCCATCACGGTCACGGGTGAGGGCGCACGGCGGACAGTGCGGCGGTCGACGGGTGTAGCGTAATGCCGGGGAGGAGGATGAAAAGATCAACGGTTTAAGTGGTTTTATGCGTCTCATGCATATGCAACTGTCATGTTCGTTTCTGCCATATTTGTTTTGTCATATTGATGCTGTCATGTTTTGGTTTCATGCTATCTAGGGGCAAGAAGGAACGACTTTGTAGTACAGTGGGTGTATTACGGTTTAAAACGTTTTAATGTAAAGTAAAGAGGCCCGAAGGCCACCAATGTTTTGTGATTTATATATTCCAATTTTATTACAACACGTCAAAACCTCCCCTTACCAGACCAGAGTTATCAAAACTGATTTCCAAAACAACTTGGTTTGGTCTATAAAACACCAAGCATGCCAGCTTGGATATGCTGGCCAAACAATAATAAAGCGATTACATCAGGCGGCAGCCTATATGCAAAAAGGACAAAACGCGGACCAGCCAGAGAACACAGCAAAGTGTCACAATGACCAAAAAATGCAGCAGGCTATGCAACATAACAAATGCGAACAGTAAACAAAAAAAAAAAAAGAAAAGGCAAAGGGCCGAAAATTACAGCGATATTTACAGATGGGGCTCCTCGCTAGACTTCATTGTCCAAGTTCGCCACTTCACCACGCAACTCCACCGGCTATGTAGAAGAAACACTCTGCCTTTTACCACAGGTCGCGCGACCGGCCTTCAAAGGCAAAGTTAAGCGCAATGGCCACGACGAGAGCACCGCACAACACACTCGGTCCATAGCGATCGTAGTATTGAGCAGACGCGCGCCGTGTGCGGATGGCCTTGCTGCGGTAAAAGTAGATACCGACCGAATAGGCCAAGCTCAGGACGGCGAGCAGGGTGAAGACGCTGGCAACAACAAAAGAAATGCTGGACGGCTTCGAGCCAAAGTTGAGCAGCGTTGCGGCAATCGTGCCGACGTAGATGGAGTATTCGAGCCAGCCCAAGAACGTCCGCTCGGCAGCAAAGTACACCTTAGGCTCGACGCGCACGGGCACGTAAATCTTCTTGCCCTTGGGCGCGCGGAACCGCTTGGTCTGGATGGCGCTGCGGCCTCCGAAGAGCAAGCGCTGCCGCTCGTTCTCGGGGATCTCGGAGCCGCGCGGGTGAGGCACCAGTGCCTGGGCAACAGAGATTACACCACGGCCAGCGGCCTTGGTGTAGGCGCCCATCAGCGCAGAGTAATAAGGCCAGCCGCCAACACGGCGTGCTTCTTCGAGTCGTGTCCGTTCGCTATCCTCCTCGCCGTCTTCGTCGTCCGAGTCGTAGACAGGATACGGGTCGTTGAGACCGTCGGTGGTCTGATCCTCGGTGTCACGCAGGCCATTGTGCGTGGCGATGTCGTGGTGCGGCAAGCGTGCAGCGATGGCGGCGGCTGTCGAGGAGCTCGGCTCGCCGAGAACGGGCCCTCCAAACTTCTGGCGGCTGCGAGTTTGCTGCACGAGGGCGTTGCTGTCAATGCCCCTCTCATCATCGTCGGAGTCAAAGTCGTCTTCGTCTTCGGATTCGGACGTGGCTGTCGTGCCAGAGTGGCCAGAGCGGCGGATGCCGAAGTCGTGCGAGCGCGGCTTGCGGATGTCAACGTCCATCTGGGGCAGCCAGAAGGGGAGCAGGTTGATACGGTCGGGGAAGAGCGTGGCGGTGCCGTGGATAAACTTGGAGAACTTGGGTACGGCTTCGACCAGGTGGCTCGAAATCAACTGGCGCACCCACTCAGGGGGCTCCTGGCCCATCTGGGTCTGCAGCTTCACCTCGAGAACGGCATAGGGGAAGCGCTCAATGTCAGCGGCCGGAAGCTGCGAGAAAGGGTAATCGATACCAATGTCCATGCGACGCCAGTTGTCGCCGCTGCGTTGCTTGCCGTCGAGGTTGTCCTCGCGGACCATCGTCAGCTCGGTATCCAGAGAAATACGCACGCGAGCGTCACCAGGAAGCTGGAAAGCGGTGCGGTTGTAGAAGGAACGGCAGACGGGCACGTAGCCTTTGCGAAGGACGGAGTATTGAATCTCGGCAGCCAGGCGCTCGTCCTCGGCAATGGCCTGCTTGGACTTCTTGCCCTCCTTGCGGGCTTTTTCGAAAATGGCAGTGGGCAGCAGCTCGCCGCGCAGGTAGGCGTTGACATTCTTCTCCTTCATAGAGAAGCGGGCCTTAACCGACTTCTCACCAGTCCAGTCCTCGCGATGGGTCTTGCGCTCGACGAAAATGGTTTCGCTGCGCATACCGCCGTACCAACGCAGACGGATGGCCTCGGCGCCCTCGGTCTTTTTGAGACGGCCCTCGTACAGATCCCATTTCTCCGGGTTGTCATAGTAGATCGAGGTGATGGCGGAGTCCTGCTGGTCGAACTCCTTGCTAGCGTTGAAGACCAGCACGGGCAGGTGCTTGAGGATAATGAGCTTGAGCTCGGTGACGTTGTCCGGATGGACCCAGTACTTGGTGGTGTGGCGGACGAAGTTGGCCTGGCCACCGCCGGCGCTGCTGTCGCCCTTGACGGGGTTACCACGGGTGCGGACAATGTCGTAGAGCTTGGACAGCTTCACTACAGAGGCATCATAGTTTTCCTTGTAGAACGGCTTCGCCTTTAGGCGGGTGTCGAAGACGGGCTTGAGGTGCCAGCCGGTGGTCTTGTCGTGCTTCTTAATGATCTTGTAAAAGCCGGTGTAGTTGACCTGGACGAACTTGGCAAGGTCGTGGACGTCGGCAATGATGTCGCTGAGGTCCTCTTCAAGGAGCATGAACTCCTCCTCGCTGGGGCCGTCGCCGGTGCCGCGCTCGCGCAGGCGGTTCACAACATCGTTGACCTCGCGCTCGCTGACGGCAATCATGCGCTGGATCTCAATGGCCTTGACCTGCTGCTTCTGGTGGACCTTTTCAAGCTCGTTCTCGAGGGCGGTGACAAAATCCGCCTCGTCGTCCTCGGTCCACTCGCGCTGGGGATGCAGACTGATGTTAGTTGGCCGCGACGCAGCGGCGGAGGCAGCCGCGTCCTTCTTGCCACTCTTGGCGCTCTTCTTGCTATTTGATGCGGATGCGGCAGAAGCAGGCTCCTCGGTGTGGATGACGGGGCCGCTGGCGTTACGCAGCTTGGCCTTGAGGCCGTCGTAGTCTAGGTACGCCCACTCATACTCGCGAATCACGCTGGAGCGAAGCTGGTCGCCAAACTTCATGACGACGATACCGGGTGGCGCGCGCCAATGCTGCTTTCCTCTGCCGTGGGGAGTAGTGGAGGAGGTGGTGGTGATGGCGGCGTTGGAAGTGCCGGTGCGGAGAAACTGAGAGTCCTCGGGAGAGTACGCGGCGCCGGATTGTTGGTCTCTGCTCTGGCGCCTGAGGTGGCGGAAGCTGTTGACAGTTGGAGCAATGCTGTTGCTGGGCGAGCTTCTGTGCCAGGTCTTCTTCTTGGTCTTGAGGTCTTCGATGATTAGCATTGGGGGGAGTAGGTGGAGGTCAGACCGGCGACCGCAGGCCGATGCAGGGGAGCAGTGACGGCAGGCGATCGAAGAGGGTGGGGGATTGGAAACGGCAGCGGGAGTGGTTGAGAGGTTTGAAGAGGAGTAGGAGATATGGGACAACGCGTGGGATGACGGGGAGGTGCGGAGAACACAAATGGACTGAGAGCAAAACGACCGTCGATAGTCTGAATTGGACGCAGCGACGGTGCCCAAGTGACGTGTTCGATCAGGTCGAGAGAGAGAGAAATCAAGTGAAAAGGAAGGGAAAAGAGAAATGTTACAAGCTGCCAATGGTTTTACACCACAGAGGAAAAAAAAAAGGGTATTGTTCTCGTATTCTTTCCCTGCTCTCTTCGTTCTCGGCTCGGGTTTTCACAGCTGTGTTTTTGCAGGGAAGAGATGATTGGTATACAAGTACTCGGTACGCAGGTACTGGGGAGACGGAACGGAGCCTTGATCTAGTCAAGTGGAAAAAAGAGGCGACCCAGAAATGAGACACGAGGGCAAGCAAAGTGACAATTATAAGGCAGCAATGGAGAGAGGAGATCTGCGGAGGGAAGAGAAAAGGGAGAATGCACGTCGTGAAAATGAGATGAAAGAGGGAAGGAAAATGAAGCAAACAACGATGCGCAGTGGAAAACAAACCTTTTCTTTGGACAGGGCCAGATGGGACAGACGCAGGCCTGGGAGGGAGGGGATAGGGCATGCGAAGCAATAAAGAAACAATAAAATCTGCATATAATAGGCCAAGAGCGGTTGGCAAGGCACGTTTGGAGGAGCTGCAATCAAGCAGAAAAGACGGACGGCAAAAGCAAGTGAAAAGCAAAGGCGTCGATTGGAGCTTGCAGACGCCCGTGCGAGTTGGCCCGTTTCAATTGATGGACAGTGTCGTGTTGGTTCACAATAGACGCAGCCCAGGGTGATGTTTGTGATCAGGGGGACAGAAGTGCGCTGGGGTCAAGGTGGCAACCAGTTTGTCGTGGGCTGGAAGAGGGATGGTGAGACAAGAGATGCTCGGTAGAGTCGAAACAGCAGCTGTAGCTAGGATGGTGTAGATACACGACGTAGATTTAACTGTGGGGGGGTGGGGAGGGGGGGGGGGGCTGACAAGCTCTGTCCTTCCGACTGCTGTGACCATGGTGCTTCTTTTGGCAAGCGTGAAGCTGCGCACTTGCCTTTAACGCGGCCGCTAAACTCTCGAAATGCAGGCACGATGGGGCGCGCGATTTGGAGAGCCCACGTTCACACTTTTGGGCATGTGATTGGTCAATTGCCACAACTGTCACTGGGAGGTGCTCCAGGCCACTGTTCAGTTGCGGAAAGAGGTAACGGCTTTCGGTTCGATCATGGCTGCAATGAAGCTCTTGCCGTGAGAATAACCATTGTCGAACGCAAAACGTGGCGGGAAGCTACGACACGACAGTTCTTCAGAGTGACCCACTGTAATTGGGCCACTGTGCTGTATCTTGAAGACTTTTTGGTCGCGGTGTTCTGCTTTGCTTTTCGGCTCCCATCCTCCGTCCTCGTTGTTCGTGAGCACGTGTGCACGGCTTCCGACTGTGACAGGAGGGGTTTGCATAATATTTACTTTCGTTCCATTGTCTCTCTTTCTCCGTGTGGTCACTTTTATTTAAGGAATTAAAACAGCGAAGACAAATCCATTGGGTTGGCAGGTGCCGGTGCAGCGAAGCACAGATTCACGCGAAAGACGGAAGGAGTGAATAGCGGACAGCCTTGTCATGTCCGAATCGACAAATTCGAGATGTTGGCCGGACACAGAAAGAGCGACTGTCGATCGACTCTCAGGGCCGCACAGATCAACAAGCTTTGACGATGCCAATCCAGCACTCGCAAGGGCGGAAAGAGGAAAAAGCTTGCGGAGTGCTCTTTTTATTGGCACGGATTGACCGCATACATACACATAAACCACCACGTATTAAACCAAGTACGGAGGCCGCAAGGAATCGAGACAGCCTGCATTCCAGTGTTAGTCCACTGTAAATTAGGCGGTGAAGGAAAGCTGTGGGGGCTTCCAGCACGTGCCAAGGGCAGGAGCTGTAAAAAGCGGCAGAAAACAAGGCGGCGAATAAAAAAGTCAATGTCAACACCCACTCCACAGCTACGAACCCCTCCATAGAACGACTGTCCAACTCTACGCCGTACAAAAGGACACAATCCCACGATGGCCGACATCGACGATTCCCTCGACGCCCGCATCTCGTCCGAGTGCCCTGTAGGCGTGCAGGCCATACTGCGCGCCGCCTGGCGTCACGATGTCGACGCCCTTAAGCCCCTCCTCGACGCGCCGGGCAAGGCCAGCTGTCGTGACCCTGTGACGGGTGAGACGCCATTGCACGCGGCCATCCGCTCGCTGGGACCGGCCAGTGAGGAGGACATCCAAGAGGCACAGGCCGAGAAGGAGGCACAGGCGACAAAAATGGTTGAGCGGTTGTTGTTTGGCGGTGCCATCTGGAACGATGTCGACATGGACAACGAGACCCCCGGCTGCGTGGCCTGGCGGCTGAACCAGAAGAGCCTCTACGACCAGATGGTGCGGGCCGGTACACGGGCTGAAATGCTGTTTGCCATCCTGGAGGGCTACGAGGAACTCGGGTCGGACGGTGATGAGGACGAGGACGAGGACGAGGAGATGGCAGAGGCAGAGGAGGCAGACGGGACAGTCGACGGTGCCAATGGCACAAATGGCCACGACGCTGAACCGGAGCCGGAGACCGAAACAGACGCTCCCGCTGCTGATGCCCCAGCCTCTGAAGAGATTCCTTATCTCGAGTCCCGCCTCACGCTCAACGACGGCAAGCTCGTCGATGCGGCCGGTAACGGTGTCATGATGGAGTGGGAGGCCGACATTATGCGCCGCAGCGTCGACGCCATGCTTGGCGGACCTCCTGACGACGCAGCTACCAAGGGTAAGCGCGTCCTCAATATTGGCTTCGGCCTCGGCATCATTGACAGCATGATTGCCTCCCGCCAGCCAGCCCGCCACCATATTATCGAGGCCCACCCGGAGGTGCTGGCACGCATTGATGCTGCGAGCAGTAACCCGTCCGCGGCCGGCGACGACCATGCGGCCGAGTTTGGCGCCGCCTGGGAGGCGTCGTCGTCCGAGGATGGCGCGTTCAAGGTCCTGCGGGGCCGCTGGCAGGACATTTGCCCCAAACTGCTGGCCGAGGGCGAGCTGTACGATGCTATCTACTTTGACACGTTTGGCGAGGACTACAATGAGCTGCGCCGCTTCTTCACAGACTACATACCCGGCCTGCTCGCCGACGATGGTGTTTTTGGTTTCTTTAACGGCCTCGGCGCCGACCGGCGAGTATGCTACGACGTATACACGCGCGTGGTTGAGATGCACCTGTCCGAGGCCGGCCTGGATGTCGCATGGCAGGATGTCGACATTCCCTTAGCCGAAGATGGCCTCGACAAGGCTGGCGCAGGGGCGTGGGAAGGCATCCTGCGACCCTATTGGACACTCGACAGTAAGTGCAGACCCGGCAATATTATCCTCGCATTGGACACCGTGCCTCATCAGAATGCAAGTTTGCTAACGCGTGATAGAATACCGGCTGCCAATATGCACATTCATAGGTTGAAACGCTTATTATACCAAATACAATCATAATATAATATACCACATAGCTTACGACGTATCTAGTGACCGAGCATAATAAAATGGACGAGTTTCTAGTCTCTAGTTTTTCTCCTGTCCGCCTATGCTTTTGTTTTCTTTTGTCGTCCTTCATGAAATCTCATAAAAACTCCCAGTTATATATGTCTTCCGCTTTGAAGATGCGTTGGTACACTCCCTTTACACAAAGTTCTCGGGGTGCAGGATGCCCGATAGGTTGCCCGCCTGTGCGCGCTTCAGCGTCAAGGCAGCAATCAGCGCCGCACCCACGCCGCTACCGTCCTCGGCGGCCAGGATCTCAATCGGGTCCTCCTCCTTGGGGTCCTTCTTGTCAGGCCAGTCAAGAATCTCCTTGAGCGCCTGCGCACCCCGCTCCTTGAAGTGAGGGTACTTGTTGAACACGGAGCCGTCCGCGCCCACGTGGCACGTCTTGTAGTCCTTCTTGATGCTGATAGCAGCGACACCGCAGGCCGACAGGCGAGCAGCGCGAGTACCGATCAGCTCAGCTGCGCGGCGGATCAAACACAGCTCGGGCTCTGTCGGGGAGATGCCCAGCTTGTCGTTGAACAGGTCGAACGTCTCCTGAAGGTTCTCCCAGGGGTCGCTAGAAAAGAGTGTTAGTTAAATTTGTTTCACAAAACACAACAAAACATAAAAACTTAGCCACCGGGTCAAAGAACATACTCCTCAATAGCGGACAGGAAAGACGAGTCCAGGGTGTAGGCACGGCGCAGCTTGGAGATGTCCTGGTTCGCAAAGATGTGTGTCTCGTGGTTGTCGTGCAAATCCACCATGATCAACCGCAGCAGCTCGCCCAGGTAGAGGCCCGCAATCATCTTCTCAAACGCCTGCTGACCGGGGCGCGGCGAGTCCTTGTCAATGATAATGTCATACGGCGTCCGCGGAAGGACCTTGTGCTCGTTGTCAAACGCGCCCCACTCGCAGTTGATAGCCATGGGCATGTCGGCTGGGAGGTTCATTTGCGCGAGCTTGGGAATCGAGCCCGCGTTCTCCATGTACGCTGCGTTGCAGCCCGTGCCGAAAATGCAGCCAATCTTCATCTTCGTGTCGGTGTATGCCGATGCAATGAGCGTGCCCGTGGTATCGTTGATCAGGGCGGCCAGCTTGATGGGTGTGCCCTTGGCAGCCAGCGCCGCCTCGAACATGGGCACCACATTCTTGCCCTCGACGCCCGCAATGTCAAAGCCCTTGGTCCAGCGCTGTAGAATGCCTTCGTCAATGTAGTTCTGTGTCGCCGGGTACGAAAAGGTGAAACCGAGCGGGAGGTTATCGAGTTTGGACAGGTCCTCGTGGTGCGTCTCAACGAACTGGTGGACGCAGTCGGCAATGTAGTCCCAAAGCTCCTCGGATTGACCAGTCTTCAGCTCCTCGGGCATGCGGTACTTGGACTGGATGATATCAAATTCGGACTTCTGATCCGTCAGGGTAATCTCACAGACACGCAAGTTCGTGCCGCCCATGTCAAGCGCGAGGAAGGTGCCAGTCTCGTAGCCGTCCGGGAAGGACATGACCCACGTAGGGTTCATGGGCTGTATGCATATTAGTTTCTAATCAGCGTGTGGATGGAGGTCGGGCTACAATCGCGTCACGTACAATGCTGCCACCCTCAACGCTGAGGCCCTTGTCCAGCTCAGAGATAAAGTGGGTAGTGATCTCCTTGAGCTTCTTCTGGTCGACGGTGAAAAGCCGCTCAAGGTTCGCAATTTCTTGCTTAAGGTCCTTAGGAATGTCTGCAAGGGAGCCTGTTCGAGAAACAAATTAGTCGACAGTTCGTCAGAACGCAGATTCTAGCTTTAGCTTTTGGTATAAAGGCCAACAGGCTTGCCCTTTGCAGAGTCGCTGCTAAGACGGAGAGCATGGGAACGGAAATGGCCCGGCCGAGCGCACAGCAAACTTGCTTCTGCCGCTGCTGCCATGCTGTGCGACGCGTAGAGAAGTGTTTGTGAGGTTTGGGAAATATCAAGTGATGTCAAAGAAACAAGGCTTTGCGGTTGCACAGTATCAACGGCTTATTAAAACACATGAACGATGGGTGTAGATGAGAGGGACGGCGGAGAACTGCTACCGCAGTGGAGAGCCATATTTAAGTGATGAACTTGTCAGGCGTATCGACAAGTTTTCTTCCTCATCCCTCTTACAGAGAGAGCGTCCATTCTTGGCATATGGTGCAGAAGAGGGAACGAGCGGCCATTTCGGATGGGAGGCTGTGGCCAGTGCCTGGAGTACATGGACCGCTTCCAGGCCATCCCAAAGCACGTCGGGCTTCCATGTGAACAAATCAGACTCTCGGCAGGTGCACATTTGCGTGACACGAAAAGTGAGATGTGAAAATAGGGTGGGAGCAGAGCGAAGTCTCCCTTGCCTGGCTTTCTCGTCGGGCATCGACGGGTAAGAGACACAGGCCGACAGTAGCCAAGCAACGGCATTTGGCGGGGTTCCTTTTTGAGGGAATTCGAGCAGCCACAACAACCCGAGTGAGAGCTGAAAAGAGGGTGGGCACACTGGTGGGAAGGGTGGGAAGGAGTTCCAAATATGGCTGCCCGTGACGGTTGCAGTAAGTTGAAGCACGCGGCGCGAAAACGGCATGTGCTCGCGTGCGAGGACGGGAAAGGTGACAGGTACACACAGCTGGAGCTCGATGAGACGAAACGGCGGCTATGGGGCAAGAGGGGCAAGAGGCAGCAAAGCAAGTTTGAGATCGTGATAGATCCAGCCTTATGCTATCAGGGCACTGCCGTTCCTCGAACCTTGCGAGTTCAAGCCTCCTGTAACTTGCATCTTCATTCATACGTATTCCTTGTCTTACCTGTACCCTTGCGGGAAGGCGGCTTCTTAGGACCAAGACCGACCATGTTGCGCGATGTCAGGAAGGCTGAGAGAAGTGGGAGCTAGGACAACGGGTTCCAAAAATGCTGTGTCGAGTGCGAGGGTGTGTCGACGACTGCACAACCGGGTTCGCAGTCGCGGGAATAGACGAGCCGAAGAGGCGGGGCGGTATCGGCACAGACGAAAGAGGGTCGTAAAAGCGAACGGGGGACGGTCACGACTGCAGTGAAACTGTCGAGTCGAATTTGGATCATGAATCAACGAAAAGAGAGGCAGAAAGGAAGTTTAATAGTTCACAGGTAAAGAGATCGGGCAACTGTGAGAGGTATTATGGTCAGCTGTCCCCGTATTTCTTTGTCTTAAATTTTAACTATTCTCTTTCTGTAGAGGAATGCAGTTGCTATGATGTATGTCGCAGCGACGTTCTCTGGGGGGATGTGGAGATAGGCAAAGGTCAGTACCGGTTCAGTGTTGACCAGTGAGGATCAGTTACAAGGTCCTGCTGGCTCTGGCTGGTGGGGTTCGTGTGGGCAGTGAAACAATTGCGAGAATTTCCCCGTTTGCGGTTTTGGATGAAGCAAAGATGCTTGAAGCTGTTGACCAATGCCAGGTCGTGCTTGGCTAGATCCGGAGGCGGGGATTGGGAGTGGAATTGAAGAAAAGTAAGAAAAGAAAAGAAAGGCGAGAAAGCCAGAACAGGAGATATTAAATCAACTGGGATGTTAAGGGTGGCCAAAACGGGGCTTGTGAAAACAGCTGCAGGAGCAACCGGCCACCACACAAGCTATCCATGGTCTTGCTGCAGGGACCCCCACAGCTTGCCAATCGGGTAGCTGCGATCGTCTTTAACTCGACACTTTGGGACACTCGAGAACACGAGACGGAAGGTGCAAGGTGCGGTCCACGAGGCAACGTGCATCAAGTTAGTCAGACCAGGTCGCAAGATTTTACAACGGATTAATAAGTATTACAAAAGAAAAGCACCTCTGTGTGCATATTTGAGCCGAGACAGAATATACTGCGTAATTTTGTCCTCTCTGTGTGCATATTCGGCAGCCAAAGAGCCAAGACAGAATGTGCTGGGTACAACATAGTTTGTCTTGACGCTAGCTGCATGCCGTTTCCCCGCTTGAGAGGGGCAGGTTTGGGGGTAAGCTCAAAGCTCACAGAAGGAACGATCAATGGCAAGGCCTTCCTTCTGCTTTGAACACCTATTTTAAATGTATGTCAAGAAAAGAGACTTGATGACTATAGCATATGAGCAATTCGTCAATTGAGTATTTTTCACAAAAGAAGATGCATATTTAGCTGTTCCGGAGGGATTGAAGAATCGCAAGTACACCGGTACTGCCCGAAACAATGTCAACACGATGCTGGTTCAAGAGGGACAGGGAATTTCTTATCAGCTGTTGCTCATATCAAAATGCTCCATAAATTCCAGCCACAACCTGTTCCGCTAACAAGTATCCACTATGTGGCTTTGGCAACGTGCACGGGCCAATCAGACGGGAATTGGGAACAGCTTGTATGCGTGCTACGCAAGCCGCCCCTGGGGATGTGGAGCTAAGAACACGGTGTTGTGGTGAGTTTCGAGGATTGACTGGCCTTTCTCACAGATGGAACCTCACGACAATCGACCGACCTTCGCTCCCAGTTGTCGGCACCTCTCTTTGAGTGCTTCATTTCCCTCTTGTTGTCAATTCATCCTCTCATTTAATTCATTTTTTGTCTTGTCATTATTTTGCGGTTTTCGGCCTTCAGCCATCGACAGAATAAGCTTCCGAGAAGCTGCCCTGCTCGACAGCATCCTCCCCATCTCCGACCATCCACTATGCGATTCTCCTCAGCGGCGCTGCCAGCGCTGCTGCTGGGCCTGTCGTCGGCTGTATCTACAGCGGTCGCGTCGTTTACGCCACCTGCCGCCTTCAAAAACGCCAATCTTGTTCATGTCGTTTCGGCCGAAAAGAGCTATATTAAGGAGACGATTAACGTGCTCGTCGAGAACATTGCCAAGACGCCGCAGGATGAGTACTACCTGGCCATTCCGACAGATAAGTTTGCTCGGGTGGGTGGTTTCGAGGTGAAGGACCGCAAAGACACGGCGGCTGGAGACTTCATCGCGGAGGCCGTCGAGGCGGATCCGGCCAGCTCGACACAATATTACCGTATCCGCCTACCCAAGGCGCTCGATGCTGGCGCCCAGCAGACTCTGGGCATCACCTACTACGTTCTTAACGCGTACCGTCCGCTACCTGCCCTCATCGCGCAGGACGACAAGCAGTACCTCGTCTACGACTTCTCGGCGTACTGTCCCTCGGCGTACGAGACGACCAAGCAGAAGACCGAGGTCAAGTTCCCCACATCCGACGTTCCCGACTATACACAGCTGCCGAAGAAGGAGCTCTCACAGAAGCAAGGAGCGAAGATTACGTACGGCCCCTTTGAGGCACAGCCGGCCGGCGCGCTACTGCCCGTGGAGGTGCGGTTCGAGTTCACGAAACCCGTCAACCACGTGCAGCGGCTGGAGCGCGATATCGAGGTCAGCCACTGGGGTGGCAATGTGGCTTTTGAGGAGCGGTACACGCTGGTCAACCACGGTGCCAACCTGTCGACGCTGTTCAACCGTGTCAAGTGGGCACAGGCGGCCTACTACAACCCGGCAAGCCCGGCCCTCAAAGAGATGCGGTTCCCTCTGCGGCCCGGCAGCGCCGACGCTTACTACACCGACGTTATTGGTAATGTGTCCACGTCGCGGTTCCGTAACGGCAAGCGCGAGGCTCTTCTCGAGATCAAGCCCCGGTACCCCGTGTTCGGCGGCTGGACGTTCCCCTTCACGATTGGTTGGAACGCAAATGCTGGTTCGTTCTTGCGCCGTCTCACACGGGGTAGCAGCGGCTACGTGCTCAACGTGCCGTTCCTCGAGGGCCCTAAGCAACAGGAGGGCGTTGAGTACGAGCAGGTTAGGCTACAGATTTTGCTGCCAGAAGGCGCCGAGAACGTCAAATTCGCAGCCGCAATCCCTTCGAATTCCATCACGACGTCAACGGTGACGCTACAGAAGACCTTCCTGGATACAGTGGGACGGACGGCCATCGTTGTTGAGGCCCGCAACTTGGTTGACGAGTTTCGGGACCGCGAGGTGATTGTCACATATGATTATTCACTGCTGGCAAGCCTCCGCAAGCCTATTATTGTGTTCTCGAGCGTTTTGGGTCTGATTGTGGCTGCGTACGCGATTGGCAGCGTGGAGCTCAAGTTTTCGAAGAAATAGGCGGAGGACGACAGTTGAGGTCATGAGAGGAGCGCATAGCGCCAGCAAAGAGCCACAAAAGAGAGCCACAAGCAGAGGAAGAAACCATATAAAAGGGCGAGGGCGAAGGCGAGTTGACGTCTGAACAATGAACGCATTTCTACTTTTTTGTGTTTGCCATTCCAGTTTTCTCTAGTATTATTTTCGTCGGCGTGTCAATATATGCACAGTGTAACACCACATTGAAGAACATCGGACAATCACCAACAAGGCTGAAGATCGTGACCGCCAACGTCCCTGAAAGGACAACAGCCTGCCATGCCAAATGTAAGTGCGACTGTTGCTTCATAGAAGGGATCAGATGACTGACATAATCCTCGCCCACTCCACGAAACAATAGAGAGTCCGGAGTAATACGAAAATATACGCAAAGCACTTTGGCAGTGCTCTGAGTGTCGCGGCAGTTACTATGTTTAGGAATGATGGGATGAATCGTTATTATATTCTTCGTATTTATTATACGTGGCGTAAAGCCATCGTCAAAATAACATGGTAGTGTATATCGGCACAATCACACTATACTCCGGGATGACATCCCCTCCGTCAGCCCGATCTGCTGGTAGCTGCACTCCATATTCATAGACGGTTGTTATATGTGGCTGACACTGAGCGTGTGAGGGCAAATTCCAGCGTCAAATTGGTGCGATTTCGAGAAGACCGCCAAAAGTTGATCACCAGCAACAGGTTCAATACCATCACACATCCTACAGGCTGTCTTAGCAACTTTTTTGTTCTTTTTTTTCCTGTTTCTCTCCTCTTGCTTAACCTCCTTTCGCATTCATTCAGGCCAGGCCCAAAAAGGAATTGAGAGCCAAGTGTCTGACAAGAAACTGGACGCGCGACGTCGAGGCTCAGTAAGGCGCCACACGCCGGCAGTCGCTAGTTATTTAGTCGCATGCCAGCAAGCAAGGCCAGGTCCGACGATTTGTGAGCAGGAGTCAAGGGGGGCCACAACCCGTGAACGTCTCTCTTGTGTGTAATACCTGGGTCCGTTTTATTGCCTTCTTCTCCGGTCATATCGTCCATTCTTTTCTCGTTCGCATTTGTAACTTCACAGGACGCCAGTGAAGCAGAGGAGCCAAGGGGCTGATGGACAAAGGAACACAAAAGTGGTGGTGCGAGATGAGGATAGCCATCCTATTGCCACGCAACGGTGTGTGGTCTAAAGTGCAGGACAAGGAAAGAATGCCTCATAATGGCTTTGCAAAATGTGGCCCTCTACCTCGTTCGGTGTCTGAGGGAATAAATACTGTCCAGTATCCTGTCTCGGGTGGTCGCGTGTGCCACTTTTAGAATTTGTTGCACGAATGCATGAATTTAACAATTAGAAAATTGAAAGAGTACTCTTTTTCGTTGATATCACACCCGCGTCATACCAGACGGGAACAACTCACGACTAAATTTATAGGCCACTTTCAGGCCGAAAAGCTCTTACGGCACCTGCACTCACGGCGCTTACGACGACGTGCGACAACCTTCAGGGCTCCTCGGCCTATTTACAGAGGCTCTCCCGATATACCAATTGTTACAGCCTCAAGATCCGTTCCGCCCTCTTCTTACACAACTGCGAGCATGTGTTGCTTCGGGCCACCACGCGGAGCATACTACCGGCCGGACGTCGTGGCCATGGGCCCGCGCCCGGTCGTGATGGGTCCTCGTCCCATGATGATGCCACGGCCTATGATGATGCCGCGGCCCGTGGTGGTGGCACCTACGGCGATGCCGCGTCCTGTCTACGGCGGAGGTAGACACCACGGCGCCGGATACGGCGGTGGCTATGGAGGGGGATTAGGCGGCGGATACGGAGGCCGATATGGAGGCGGGTACGGAGGCCGGTACGGCGGTGGTGGACGTATGGGTGGTGGACGGAGGTATTAAGCAACGCTGTGCCGTGGGGACATCTGTCCCTCTTGCAAGATCGTGTATAAAATGGTGTTGTTTGGCAATCTGTTATATATTTTCTGACTTTTCTCTACCGGTGAATAACATCATAGAGCAATTTTCATACAAATCGTGAGTTCTTTGAAAACGAGGTTCATGCTCCTCGGAGTCCGTATTCATAAGAAGCTGAAACAAGCCGGAGCGGTCTCGAAACGTAAAAGTACATATGGACGTTTGCAAAGTACCGGCAAAAGTCCACATAATTCTTTTGTGGCAATTCCCACGTCCCCAAGTCATTCATAACTGCTCTCGTCTTCAGCCCCAATCTCTGCACTACATGTAGCTACTAGAACTTGGTGCTTTGCCTGCGGATCTCATATCTGCGGTACATCGGTACGACGTACTTGCCTCGGCCGACCATTTCTTCTCAAAGAAGTAGAGACGAGAACAAGGCGCCCACACAAAGTCCCATTATGCAAATCTGGGGCCTGCTCGTAACAATGCCTAAGTGCTCCTGCTCTCTTTTCTTGATCTGTTGGTGACGACGGTGAAAGAGCTACGAGATCTATCTAAAAGTGGGGCAGCACATGATGTCATCGGCCTCATGCTGGTGGTCGCGCTTTCTTTCTTTGCCAGCTGCAAGCTACCATTTTGCGGCCCCCAAGTTTTTCTCTTACGTAGGTGTCTCATTGCCATCTTTTTATTTCATTGTTCTAGAGGGCCGAGCTAAGTCCCAGTTATGGATGGATGATGTCGTATTCTAGGATGGGAAGGCACTTATGTCTTTCCTTATAATATTGTGGTTGCCCCATGTCGCAGATAATGCAATACAATTAATTCTTTCCCACCTTTTATTTCATCCCATCGCAGCGTCCCTGAAAACATCCTAGTATACCTTCCCGTGTTGCACCAATATAACCCTGTTCCTTCCACTTTAGGTAATTCCCTTGCTCCCCTGAGACCGACCCCTACTACAAGCAAATGCGAGCTCTGTGTCAGCAGCACCTTCCGAACAATCCGCCTCCTTTGCACCAGCTGTGGCAAATGCAAAGCTCCGTGGCGGCCTGACTTCCGCATCTACTACATATGGAAGGAGGGCAGGCTTTAAAGAAGCAGCAGGAGCGTACATCGTGAAGGAAGTCGCGGGCGTGACTACAGCTTGTTCATTTCTCTGGTTTTCTGTTTTTACAGTATCTTGTTTACTTCCCCGAGGAAAGAGCGTTGGAAACACTAACCGTGATTACCATCTTCAACAGTATCTTTGCTCCAACAACCACCGTCAAGATGATGTGAGTTTCGAGTCTTGTTCCTTACCCCCGAGCAATCCATCTGCCATCCTCTGCACCGTCAACCCGTTCCTGGTCCTCGTCCCCATTGCAACTGAACTATCATCCTCGTCATTTTGCACACTGTACGCAGTGAAAACTGCCTGCCATGGCCAACATTCTGGCCTGGCTCCCTCGAACGAGCGGCGAGCAGTACGCATTGTTTCTGTCGCCCTTGCTTGTATTGCTAACTGTCTACCCTCTTGGATCCGTTTTGTACTAACCGCGCCCCTCTCCAGGAACAACCGTGGTCTTTCAATTCGCTCCAAGGGCAACAGCAACAAAAACCGTGGCGGCGGCTTTTCGTTCTCGTCGCTCCGCGGCACGTCTCAGCCCGAGCTCTCTAAGCGTCTCTACCGTCTCATCAAGTCCGAGAACTCCTTGATCAGCGCCCACGAGACCGCCGGCCGGGAGCGCGTGTCCATTGCCACCCAGCTGTCGGAGTGGGGCGAGCAGACGCACGACGATGCCGTGTCGGACATCAGCGACAAGGTTGGCGTCGTGCTCTCCGAGATTGGCGAGCAGGAGGACCAGTACGCACACGCCCTGGACGACAGCCGTGCCGTTCTCAAGGCCGTCCGCAACACGGAGAAGAGCGTCCAGCCCAGCCGCGATAACAAGGCCAAGATCTCCGACCAGATCGCCTTTCTCAAGACCAAGGAGCCCGACAGCCCCCGCCTGGTGATTCTGGAGCAGGAGTTGGTCCGCGCCGAGGCCGAGAACCTGGTGGCCGAGGCCCAGCTCACCAACGTGACGCGCCAGAAGCTCAAGGAGTCCTTTGAGGCCGAGTTTGCCGCCACCATTGAGCGCGCCGAGAAGCAGATCATCCTGGCCCGCCACGGCCAGCGCCTGCTCAAGCTGCTTGACGACACGCCGGTCGTTCCAGGCGACTCCCGCGCTGCCTACCAGTACGGCGGCCAGGCCCGCCAGATCCTCAACGACGCCGAGGATGATCTGCGCGAGTGGCAGCCCGAGATCAACGACGATGAGGCCGAGACCAACGGCCACGAGGGCAACATCACCGGCAACGTCCACCACGACGGCGCGGGCTCGATCGGTGCCGACGACACGGGTGCCGAGGGTGCCACAGGTGCCGAAGGTGCCGACGTTGAGCGTGTAGTCGGTGAGGCCTAAACCTTTTGTCGCCCTCCATTTTGTGGCTGGGACCTTTCTGCGACGTTTGTTCTGCGACGTTCAAACAAGTTTTTTTGCGACCTTGGAGCCCCTGACAATGATTTCTGCAACGCAAATGTTCGACCAGCCATGGTACCGTTGCAACAGGTAACTGACACTTCATAAAAACAGTTGTCCCCGTCGCTGTGGCCTAGATATCTGGCCAGGCGTCGACCGAAGTGGTTCAATGAAGTCGGGAGCGGAGACGGAAAGGGCCATCCATTTCATCCTCTGCACTTCTCGTCTACACCCTGTCGGTATCGCGGGTTTCGGTTGCTCTGCTCTTTTTGGAGTCTGGTGTTTATCTTCGGTGTTCTGTAATATCCCCAACGGGAATGCTTTCATCCGGCCATCTGGCCAATGTACCCTGTTTAATTTTGCATTTGCTCAGGCTCTTCATTCATTTTGTTATTTTGCTCACAACTTTTAATATTGGGTGTTGTCACTGCTGCTTTCATAATTGATGATTGTGAATTGGCTTTACAATTGGGAGGGCTGTCACTGGTGATGTTGGATAAAGATAGTGTTCACACCCAAGACTGTTGTATATTACACTGCTACCAAATAAACGAATGTGAAAGCAGGAAAGCAAAGTTCGATTCAAGTAGAAAATATTGGGATGCTGTACTCCGCACATATATATACGACGTGATATCTCGGATACAGTTACTGTGAAAAAGCACTTTTGTTTAGAGACATAGCCCCACTTTTTGTACAGCTCCACCAAGTTCATCATCAGCTGTTTTTCCGTTCCAGCTGCAGCTCTCCTAACACGACGTTTCTCGTCCAGCTTCCACCCTCGACGCCGCCATCGTGCGAAATACATCAATTGTCCTTCGCAATGCTCAGCCTCAGCACTAGTGCACGTTTCATGTGCAGCAGCTGCACGCGGCGGTTCGAACAGCGCCTCCAGCAGCAGCTCCAGCATCATCAGCGCCGTCGTTGGCAGTCGACGACATCATCACCAGCTTCGTCGCATGATATCTACGACATCGTCTGCGTTGGCGGCGGGCCAGCGGGACTGAGTCTCCTGACTGCGTTGCGTTCGTGCCTATAATTCTAACCTCCTTCCATTTCGTGCATTCCCCCTCTAACACGTCTAGGCGCCAACCCTGTCACGGCTGGACTCCGCCTTGCCCTCGTCGAAGCCCAGGATCTCGGCCGCACTCGCTCCTACGCCCCGACGTCCGACCAGTTTGCCAACCGCTGCAGCTCATTGACGCCGGCCTCAGCCCGTTTCCTCAACAGTATCGGTGCCTGGCCGCACCTGCATCGCGACCGTGTCCAAGGCTACCAGGAAATGCAGGTCTGGGACGGCGTGACGGGTGCGCGCATTGCCTTTGACTGGCCGCCCGGCATGGTCCAGAGTCAGAGCCCAGACACCGGGTCGACCATTGCCTACATGGTGGAGAACAACAACCTGACGGCGGGCCTGCTGCGGCGGCTCGACGAGCTGGGCGGTGTGGATGTCTTTGATGGTTCGCGTGTGGACAGCATTGGCTTTGGCCCGGAGGACCAGAACGGCATGGACTTGTCCCAGTGGCCTGCCGTCCAGCTGGCGGGCCAGGGAGCTGACGGAAAGAAGAGCAAGACACTTCTCGCCCGCCTGCTGGTCGGCGCGGACGGTGCCAACAGCCCGGTGCGGGCATTTGCCGACATTGAGGCGCGCGGCTGGGACTACGAGCGGCACGGCGTGGTGGCCACGATGTTGCTCGAGGAGGGTGCCGGCAGCCTGTCGGGCGATGCCTACAAGACGGCATACCAGCGCTTCCTGCCCACTGGACCCGTTGCGTTGTTGCCGCTCCCGGGACGCTTTGCCACGCTTGTGTGGTCGACCACGCCTGAGCGTGCCGCCTTGCTCAAGTCACTGACACCGGAGGACTTTGTGGCCATGGTCAACGCCGCGTTCCGTCTGCGGCCCGTCGACCTGACATACATGCATGGCCTGACCGAAGGCGGGCAGCGCGACGAGGTGGCCTGGCGGCTGCAGACCGAGGCGACGGAGACATGGACGGCTACCGACAACGTTGAGCGGCTGCCGGCCACAATGGTCGGCGTCCAGCCCGGCAGCGTCGCCCCCTTCCCACTCAAGCTGCGCCACGCCGACACCTACATTGGCGAGCGCGTGGCGCTCGTCGGCGACGCCGCCCATACCGTGCACCCGCTCGCGGGCCAAGGCCTAAACCAGGGCCAGGGCGACGCCGAGAGCCTGGCGCGCACGATTGCGTACGCCGTCGCGCACGGCCAGGATCTAGGCGTGCGCACGTCTCTCGAGCCATACCCGTCCGAGCGCTATGCGGCCAACCACGTGCTCATGGGCGTGTGCGACAAGCTGCACAAGATCTACGCCATCGAGTCTGGTCCCCTGGTGCCGTTGCGGTCGCTCGGTCTGCGCGCCATAGACGCCATGCGGCCGCTCAAGAACTTTATCATGAGCCAGGCGGCCAGCAGCGGTCGGAACAGCGTGTAAGGCGTTTACTCTGCGGGGGAGCAATCCTCTCCAGGCGAGGCAGACGCAAACGTAAAAGGACCTGGATGCTCGTTTGCCAAAACGAAACATGTGTGTATATCTCTGTACGAATAGGGTGCGTCTGAGTCAACGCCTTTTGCACGCAGCAATCAAATTTTATCAGCAATATGCCATAGTACCTAAGAAATGGTGTATTCTCGGCAGCTGAGAAGAATGTGAAGAACTTGTGAATAGTTACGACGGAAGCACATGCTGAGTTACCAGCTTCCATTCTAGTAGAGTCCTCATTCGCTATTAAAGCAATTTTGGTCATTCAGTAACGGAAATGCACTTCTATTCGATTTACTTCATTTTGATTGCGTTTGTTTCGCTATTGTAGCTCGTTGTGCAATGCCCAACAGGTCGCCGTATATTCACGGCCATTGAAGCTTTCCACTCTATTGAGTAATTACGGCGAGGCCTGGCCGTGCCCCACTCTGCCGCTACAGCCGCAGTTACCGCTGCACAACGCTCCTGCATCAGGTGTTTGCCAGCCGCGCCTTCCCCACAAGCCAGCATGAAGTCCGCAGCCACTCTTGCCAATAGCCGCTGCCTTGCCTACCGCCAAAAGAGGAAGGCACTGCCAAAATCCAATCACACGCCAAAGTCAAGCCTCCACTCTTCACCTCGACCCGCGAGCCATTTGACCTTCTACAACGACCCTCCACGACGAGATTCCTACCGTGACGCCCAACATAAATCCCTCGGCAAGCGCTTCTATATGTCCTATACTTTCTAGTCGCTCATCACTTGCCTCGTCGCCGCGCTCGCCATCACGTCTACGCGCCTCCGGGAAACCTCCTCGGCTTCGTTTATCTTATTATATCACATTTTATCTTCAGACCGACCTCTCTTCCTCCCGCCTCTTCCACCAAACCTTCTCGATTATAAAGCACCGGAGCATTGCTTGGATCTGTGTATGCAAAGATCATGCTCTCCTAGCCTCACACAACACCGCCATTCGTCCCTGTCCAGACCAGCCGCGGGACTGGTTCTGGAGCAGGCAGAATGCCCATGGGCCGTGTACGCACACTCTGTTTCTCTTATATTTTTCCTATCAACTCCTTTGCACACGGAATGCTAACAATAACAGAGCTTTCTCAGTAGGCTGGGCGAGTTCAGTCCCGGCAATTTTCTCCGGCGAGACCGCTCTAATCGCCACCCAGACAAAGCCCAAGCATCGCCGCAAATACATCCGCCGTCCCCGAAACGGAGACGGACGGATGACGACGATGGCCACGATGACGACGATGCCTCGCCACCGAAACGCAGCGCCATTCGTGTGCAGAACAACCAGACCTTCCTCGACAAGCAGCGACTGCGTAACCCGGCGACCGGCGGCCAGCAGCAGCGCTTGCGCAACCAACCATCCGAGACGAGCCTCGACATTCTGATCCAATCCTCGCCCGACCGCAGTCTGTATCAGCGCTCCGACAGCGTCCTGTCCAGCGGCCAGCCCGGTAGCCGGAACAGCAACCAGATCAACCAAAACGAGCTGCGGCAGGTGGAACGCAACACAAACGGTACCCCAAACCGACGTCGTCGGCGCAGGCAACGGGGCGGCTTCGGTGGCGAGGGAGCAGCTGTTATCGGGCGTCCCGTGAACCTCAGGAGCCCCAGCCCGGATACTGAAGAGCACACTGAAACGCCGTTTTTGATCGAGGACGATCTGAGCCCTGCCAAGCCAAACACCAACCTGTCCATCGACCTCTCGGGCACAAAGGGACGTTTCCGGGACCGGATGAGCAGCACACAATCATCCATGGGCCCTCCGCGGCGACAGGACGCGAAACCATCTGTCTACAATGGTGCTAAGCACGACGCGGAGGTCGATGAGCTTTCACAGGAGTTCTTTCCCGAGCCGGTTGCCAAGAGGCAGCAACCGGCTCGGAATCCAGTCATCTACCTGGGCAGTCCTCCGGCTCGCGCTGCTGGCGCAGCTGCCGAGAGAAGGAGACAACTTCAGTTGCAGCAACAGCGAGAGCGGGAACGGCAACAGCAGCAGAAGCAGCGGAATCAGGACAAGCAGCCGGCCAGGTTGTCTTCTGCCTCGCCCATGGCATCCACGGCGCCTGGTCGGAAATCATCTACGGAGGTGCCCCTGATGGCCCAGCCCATCATAGAATCGCCACTTCGTGTCAAGGTCGCCTTTCGGCAGCCGAACACTGCCTTTGTGGCCGACCCAGATGCAGGCATAGCTCTGTTCTCTCTGACCATCAAGCCCACGTCGCCCGATGTGCTCGTCGCTGTCGATCCGGCTCGCGCGCGGTGCAAGAACCTCCTCTGGCTCAATGCCGACTTGTTCCGGGTTCGCGAGGTCTCTTTCAACGTCGGCTCACCAATTGTATTCCTTACCTTTCCACAAGGCGATGGCTTAGGTGCTTTGATGGGCGTGCAGTTCGACACTGTCGAAGAGGTGCGGCGGTTGTCTGCGTGGATCACAAACTCACCGTTGTCACAGAGTATCAAACTGGACCAGGCGGCATCGCAGGAGCAGTTGAAACGCAAATTCGACAAGTGCCTAGCCGAGGTGCTGGGACACAAAGGAGCGAAAGAAGCGAAAGAACAAAAAGAGTCGACGCCGGCCAAGGCCACGACCCCCACTGGGTCTTCGCCAGTTGTGAGCAATACCAACAGCAACGGTAGCGGTAGCACCGAGTACGTGACTTTCCGTCGGACTCGAAGCAGCCGCAACCTCAAGGAGGCCACGGAGACGATCGATCTCGACAATGCAGACAACAAACGGGCAGGTCTCCTTGGCAGCTCACCAGCATCATCCGACGTGGCCAGCGACCGGCTGACACGGCTGCGGAACCGAAGCGCGCAACTGCCGCCCTCTCGGCCCCTCCTGCAGGACGTGGAGGCTGAGCGGTGGACATTGAAGAACCCCGACTGGGCCCGTGATTGGCGCATCCCGCTGACCTATTCGCGCACCACGGTCGACAAGGACGACGTAGCCCGCCTTGATGAGGGCGAGTTTCTCAACGACAACATTATCAACTTTTACATGCAGTTCCTGCAAGACACCCTCAAGAAGAGCGAGTCGACCATTGCAAAGCGTGTCTACTTCCACAACACATTTTTCTACGAAAAGCTGCGTCCCAGCAGGGGCCGCGAGATTGCCTTTGATGGCGTCAAACGCTGGACCGCGAAAGCGGACCTCTTTTCCTACGACTACATTGTCGTCCCTGTCAACGAGCACGCCCACTGGTGGCTCGCTATCATCTGCAACGTGCCCAAGATTCTCGACGCAGCCCTGCCCAAGACAGAGGATTCGGAGATTGTGAACGCCCCGGAGGTGACAGAAAACGCAGAAGAGCCCCCAGCAGCGCCTGTGTACATGGATGTTTCTGTGGACGTGGATGCGGATGCGGATGCGGACGCGGACGATGTCAAGGAAACCGGCGAGCTCCGATTTGTGCCAATCGATGTGGACAAGCCCAAACCGAAGCCTCGGAGTGTCGTGATCCATGACGAAGTTAGCGCTGCCAACCTGCCCTCCGCATCGCCATCACGCCTCGACGGGCATAGAAAAGACACCCCCATCAATGTGGACGGCACAGAAATTAAGCCAGACGAACCGCGCAGCGAGCCTATTGTGCTCGAGTCGGTAGAAAACGACGATGACGAAGCAAAAGTTCAGGCATCAACCAACAGCAGTCCTAGGGCTCCTGACGAGGTTCACGAAATCAATGACGATGAACCCAATGAAAGACAAACCCTCGTTGTGGATGCTGCTGATGACGATGAGGTCACAGAGATCAAGAGCGACCTTGTCCAGCCTACCACGCCGCAGCCAGCCTCTGCCAAGAAGCCGTTCCGAGGCGGCGGTGCTCTGAACAGCAAAAAGATTTTTATTCCCCCCGGCAAGAAGAAGGACCCCAAAGACCCGCGCATCTTTACGCTCGACTCGCTCGGCAGCGTGCACTCGGCCTCGGTTGACCACCTGAAGCAGTGGATGATGGCTGAGATCGCTGAGCGCAAGGGCGTGAAGCCTGCAGATCCGGGCCGCCTCGGCATGACGGCCAAAGCCATCCCACAACAGGAGAACTTTTGCGACTGTGGCGTCTACCTGCTACTCTACCTCCAGGAATTCATCAAGGACCCCGACAGCTTTATCGAAGACATTGTCTTGCGCCAAAACCGCACCTGGGACACGTCGGCGCCGGATATGCGCAAACAGCTGCGTGACTTGATCCTGCACATGCAGAAGGAATACCAAGCGGCGGAGGAGGCCAACTGGAAGCCCAAGAGGAAACTGGGAACCCCAGCTACCAAGCGGCCGGGCCCTGCGAGCCCTCCGGCTGCTGTACCGGCAGCGACGGGCGCCAGCAAAACACCTGATGCACAACCCACGCCTGCCCAAGTGTCGGGCTTGCCCTTGCTTCCATTGTCATCTCCACCTGCTCCAGCCTCTGCCAGTCACCCGACGCCTACGAGCGACGGCGTTTCCAAGAACGAGGCTGACGTGCCCATTCCCAGCAGTGAGGTAGACCAGAATGGCGACCACAAGGAAAACAACAGCCAGGTCGATGACGAGGGCGACTCAGCCAGCCCGTCCGCCGGTTCTGTTGAGGCCGGCTGCAGCTCTCCCTTCAAGCAAGGATCCAAATCGCCCAACATGTTTGTGCAACACCCTTAGGAGGGTACGTTTACAAATTCGGCGACGACGACGATGCCGAGGGGGACGAGGGAAACGGGGGAAACAACGCATTGTATCACCTCACAAACCATGCCAACGATACTTTACTCGGGACCGTCACCCGTGACGCCACCGCGGAGATCGGCGGCGCGAAGACGCACACCCCATTTCCCGTCGTCAAGCTCGTTCATAACGCCTGGACAGCGACGCTCTGTGTCTCCACCGTCTCCCTCTGATCGCCTTCTGTTGCGCCGGCAAGCTAAGGAGTTGGCGGCAAGCCGACCGAGTCTTCAATCGCACCCAGTCGTCCCATCTGGAGGTAGTGATGCCGATGGTGCGGATGATGGGTCTGAGGAAGAGAGCGACGGTTTTGAAATCATAGGCAGTAATCCTGTTCGTCGATCGCCTCCTCCACCGCCGGCGCCAGCGCCGCAACGGCTACTACATCGACTACCACGGCCTCAGCCGACTCGGGTGCTGCGGTATTTTAACCAGTCTCATCCAACGCAGCCACCGCATGCACTACATTCAGGGCATCAGCCAAGTCCCCTGGAACCACCACCGCCCATGCAGATGCCGAGAGTCTATCCGACTGCTACCCAAAGCACCACTTATAAGAGAGACGCCGTCTGTGAATTCGATACCCCTGGTATGCGGCCGGAGCACGTCCAAATGCTAGCTTACGGCGGCATGGGCAAATTTGCAGAGTCGGCTCCGATCATCTCCAGGTTGCCAACTGCGCAAAACCAAAGCCGGGAACAGCCGTCTTATACCAGCCATTCTCAGGCTGAGGTGCAGCACATGCTCGGTCTTCCCCAGGAGACGTATTCTCGTGCCCGATTTTCAGCCACCTCTCGTTCGTGTCCATCTAGGAATGATGTTGCGGATGGGTATGTTTGAGGCAAACTCGCCATTGGATTGCACGCTTCTCTTTTCCCCTACACAACCCCGTCGTCAACCACGTCGTTGTCCTTTCCTAGGGCATGTCACAGTATTCTGTTTTTTTTTTTTTCTTTTTTTTTTCGACTTATTTGCTCGTATTTTCAAAGCGTAGCTAGTGGAATCAAAGGGGCTACGGAACTGGCGTCTCAATGTATCTTGCTTTCTCTGTCCTTCTTTTGCTTTATTTGCCTTGATTTCACCGCGGCCACGGACGGCAAAGCATAGCATGGATTGGAGTCGTTTGTTTCTAGAGTTTATGTGCTTCATTCATCCATTTATGTGATACTGCTTTGTTTTAGTGAAATATGTTCAGATGTCCATTGTCAATATTGTACGTACAGCACGTAAAATTGTGTTAATATTGATTTTGTCCTGTATTGTTAACTCATCTTCTTATTTTCAGCACGAGAAACAAATTTACTTTACAACTAGTTCTCGTAAGTCAAAATTTAAAATCAGGAAACGAAATTCAAAACGCCATTCCTATGTAAAGTAACAAATAAATCCCCAAATATTCTCACTGTAATAAAAATGCATAATATGGCTATGCAATTCAAGTCATGCTGTTTTAAACAAATCGGTAGAGAAATACCCGATTTAATGCCCGTCCCAAATCGTCGTCCCCTTACTCTTCCTCCTCGTCATCGGATGTCCCATTGGCATGGCCGTTCACGCCATTCACGCCGTTAGCAGCGCGCTTCTCGAGCCGGCCCACCTCGAACACCACGGCACCGTTCCGCGCGCCCGCCTGCCGGCCCCAGCGGCCCAGACGGTGTTCCTGGCCGACGGCGACCACAATACTCAGGCCATCGCGTCCCCGCTCGCCACGCTCAAAAGCAGCAATGTCGTTGACGACACCGGGAATAGAAAAGGTGGCAGATTTGGACGTAGAGGAGCTGGTGGAGGTAGACGAAGCATTAGACGAAACGTCGACACCAAGAACGCCAAGCGGTTCCAGCTTGCGCTTGTCCTTGCTGAGGCACCACACGCGCACACAGCCGTCCCAGCTGCCGCTAAAAACAATGTCGGAGTAGGGTATGGTGCGCAGCGCTGTGATCCAGCGCGGCTGTGGCGGCGGTGGCGGGTTGGCGGCCTGGGCAGCAGACGTCGCCATGGCGGCGTCGTACTGGTCGCGGTGCGCCTGGACGGGCTCGAGGCCGTGGGCGCGCTGCACCACGTGCAGCGGCTTCTTCTTCTGTGTGCTCCACAGCGCCAGCGCACCGTTGTCGCTGCCTGTCACAAACAGCTCGTCGTCCAGCATGGCCACGCGGTCCATGCTGCCCTCGTGGGCGAGCGAGTTGGGGTCGACGGTCGTCGAGCCGTCGCCGTTCTTCGAGCCCTTGCCGCCAGTTCCGCCGCCGCGGAACACAAGCTGTGTCTCCTCGACGACCTTCCACATGCGTGCCGTGCGGTCGCGGGTGCCGACACTGACGCACTTCTCCTGGGCCAGCGCATCAATGTCGGTGATCTCGTCCTGGTGGCCGAACAGCGTCTGCACGTACGCCAGCTCGTCGAGACTCCAGATCTTGATTGTGCGGTCCTTGGAGCATGAGTACAGCTGGTTGGTGCCGCGGCGGAACGCCAAGCCCGTGACAGCGTCGCGGTGGTGCGTAAACACGCGCAGCGGCTTGAGTGAGAGGGCATCCCACACGACCATGCGCCGGTCGGCACCGCCCGTCACGACGAACCGGCCGTCCTGCGACGCAGCCACACACAGAATTGCGCTGACATGGCCGCGGTAGTCCTTGTCCTTGCGGCGTGCCGGATTGCCCCGGCGGAACAGCACCCGCTGCGGCTGCTTGCGGGCAGGCACCTCGTTGGCCTCGTCGGGCTCGGTGTTCTTTTTCTCCTGTTTCTTCTTGTTGCTCCGCTTGCGGTTCTTGTTCTTGTTCTTCTCCTCCTCCCACTTCCGCCGCGACTCTTCGCGTTGCCGCCGCTGCTCTTCGGGGCGGTCCTGGATGCGCCATTTAGTCAGGTAGACGTCGCTGGACACAGTGTAGGCGTACGGCGCGCAGACAGCCACGGCATTGACGTTCTTGGCGTTCCACCGCAGCAGACAGTGGCCTGCATGTGTAAAGCCCAGTTTGCCGGCCAGTTGCCGGTACACGCGGCCCTTGGCTTCGGCCACGTCCTCCTGCAGCCGCTCGGCAATCAGGTCACGGTCGACGTCCTCGGCGTCAAAGGCGTAGATGTCGCCATCCGCACCGGCCGCCCCCTTGACTTCCTTTTTGACATTCTCTAGGTAGCGCTCGGCCAACCGTAGTCGCCGCTCGGCAGCGGTCTCGCCCTCGTCACCGTCTGAGTCGTCGTCGTCGTCGTCGTCACCCGCGTCGTCAAAGTCGCGTCCTCCGCGTGGCCGGCCATTGTATTCGTCGTCGTCCGAGTCGCTGCCCGACACCGACTCGTCCTCCTCTTCAGCCTCTTTCCTGCTGCGTGCTGTGGGCTTCTTGCCAGATTTTGTGGAGGCCGAGGCCGAGTCGGCGGCGTCTCGTGACCTGGCCGTCTTCTGCTTGCCAGAAGCACCCTGTGCTTTTCTCGACGCGCCCGAGGCTTTGGAGGAGGATATAGTCGTAGCAGCTCGCTTCTTGGGAGCTTCGGGTGCAGTCGCCCGTTTCCGTTTCTTCTGCGATCCGGGGACCGTGAAGAAAGAAGACATGGTGCTTGTGCTTGCGCAAAGCAACCAGTCTTGCTGAAGAGAGAGCTTTTCTCTTTTCTTTTTCGCTTCCTATTCGACCAGATACAGGAATGTCATGGGTGGCCTCTCTCTGTATGGATTGCCGTGAGGCGAAAGAAAGGAGCGTGGTTGGCCGTCAGTGAGGCTTTGCAAGGGGAAAGGGAAAATTTGGCAGGCAATTGCTTCAACAAACTTTCTTCACGGTCCAGCGGTCGGTCGCTACTGCCCGTTCGAAACTTTTTTTCAAAAGTCCCCACTTTACTATGAGGCGCCAGTCTTATCGCACGCCGATAAGAAATGAAAAGTGGATACTGAGAGACCCGCTAGACCGCCCGGGGCCATTGGAGGTAGGCTCGGCAGGTAATACTATTGTCCGTACAAGCTCGGACCCACTTAATTTGGGACAGGCAGGCGACCAACGAGGCGCTCTGGCTGTGAAGGCGCGGCAGCAACCTGGAGCAAGTGCAAGCCAGGCTGTAGCTGCATGGCGCGTTCTCGCAACTGGTGCCAGGTCCCCCCAGTAAGACTGCCAACGCCGCCAAATCGACACAATTCATATCGACAACAAGGCCACAAACAACGCAACGACGCAACGACCACGCGCTCCATTGCACTGCAAACGCATCGCCGACGACTAGATTCTCCCCTGACGAACCATTTGCCCAGTGCACATTGGGCGCGAGAACAGATCCTCTCGGCCTTTTCCCCCAACGCAAAACTCCAGGACAGCTTCCTCTGACAGCTTCTGAATAGCCACAATGTGCGTTTCTTTCGTTTCCTTCCTGGGGGAACATCTCGGACCAATGCTAACAGCTTCAGGGACGTCCTGCTGGGCATCGCGGGCAAGGACTTTGTCCTGATTGCCGCGTCCAAGGCATCGACGCGCGGCCCCACCGTGCTCAAGGCCACCGACGACAAGACACGGCAGCTCAACAAGCATACGCTCATGGCCTTTTCTGGCGAGGCGGGCGACACGGTCAACTTCGCCGAGTATGTCCAGGCCAACGTGCAGCTCTACACAATGCGCAACGAGGCGGACCTCGCCCCCACCGCCATTGCCCACTTTGTCCGCGGCGAGCTGGCCTCCAGCCTGCGGTCGCGGAAACCCTACACCGTCAACCTGCTGTTGGGCGGTGTCGATCCCATCACACACAAGCCCAGCCTCTACTGGCTCGACTACCTCGCAGCCCTGGCCCCTGTGCCCTACGCCGCCCACGGCTACGCCCAGTACTACTGCCTTTCCATCCTCGACAAGCACCACCACCCCGACATCACCCTCGGCCAGGGCATCAAGCTCATGACCCTGTGTACCGATGAGCTCAAGCGGCGGTTACCCATCGACTTCAAGGGGATGATTGTCAAGGCCGTGACCAAAGACGGCATTGTTGACGTTGAGTTTGACGACGACAAGGTTGTCAAGTGCCCGTGAGGGGCCCCGGATGGTGCGCCAGCTGGAGCGGCGGCGCTCTCACAGGACAGGGGAGAGAGGACAAAACGATGGTGAGACCAGGGCAGGAAGCGACGCTTTGTACAATATCCCATTCTTTGGCACCTTGACAGAACCATAATCAAAATCAACATACATTTGCGCTACTGAGGTAAACTAAGGCTGGGACGACGGAAGCAGTCTTTTGTCCAGAAACCTCTGCTTCACCCGTGTCCTTGATTGGTCATTTTCTCTCTGATGTCCCAACTTCGACCATTTTCATCCTACATACGGAGTGAAAAAGTCGACAATCAATAAGTTATCGAGTACATGGTCACGTGACTATATTGCACGCTGGACATTGGGTATCCTTTTGGCTAGCGGACAGTGCTCTGCCTGACGTCAGTCTCGAATAAGAGTGTATCCAAAATCTGATCAAGGCGTCTCTTTTTGTGACAGAATCCTCGAGTTCCGCGAGTTCCTCATAATTGATGGTTGTCTGTCGCAATTTGTGAGGCTGATCATTCACTATGGAAATGTATGTGTGTTGCGGTGAATGCTGGAACCGCTGTCAAAATCCCAAGAACAAGTGAAGCCAACTTAATACATACGGCAGACGGTACTTCACATGATTTACGACGCTTCTCAGCTTCAGCCCTGCTTGGCATTGTCTGCACACAGAGTCAGAGGGTCTACGACATACTGAGTGAGACGATCACAAAACGAACACATGCAAATCGTCACAGTGACTAATACAGGGGTTTGTTAAGCCTAGTCAGCAGCCGTGAACGCCTAATTGGCGGCGTACCACAGCCTAGCCGCTCCGGAGTTGCCTACACTTCTTTTGCCACCAGAGGCAAACAGTGCGAGCGACTGTGCGCCGCCTCCTGGGACGCTGCTGCCCCAATGCAGCTTGTTAATGCAGCCGAATCCAGGGGCATAGCAGCCAGGGAATAGGGGCTGCCAGCCTGGGCGGCAGGCTGGAGTCCGCTGGAGGGAGACGTTATCTCTGTCTTGAGCCTTCTAAAAACGTTTTATTCATTCCTTGGCGACAGGGTCCTTCCTGCCGCGCTGCCTTGCTTTTGTTTCGCACAATGGCTTGATGGCACTTTCCCAGTCCAAGACAACCAGCAAAGTACGGCCGTTCACCAGGTTCTTTCCGCGTCGACTCATTGATCACCCGCTTTTGCACACTTGGAGGCTGCTGCATCAAGGTACACGTATTGCTCGCTCTTGCTTCATGGTGACAGAGCCTTTTGCTGGGCTGTATTTCTGCACGTTGGAACGATTAGCTGCGCCTGCCGTGTGTAGTCCGTAGATCTGACCGCCTAACTCGTCACCGCTGCGGTGCCTTCCACAAACGCAAACTCGGGCCACCGTGCGGAAGGCACGCTCCTGTCGCTAAAAATTCGAAATTTCCGGGCTAACCACTTTAAGCGCACCCTATGTCTTTCCCTGTGGCTTCTTCGCCTGCCTTCTACGAGCGTAACCTGCCCGACACAGGCCAAACCTAATATTTTTTTCTTCAAAACAACGCCCACTCGTTTTCTTTCTCCTTTCTCTCAAATCTTCCCCTTCTCCTTTTCCACCCTCATCCAACCCCATCTATCCTACGAGGATCGAAGCAACTACTCTCCAAAAGTTATATTTCGTCTGTCCTTTCTTTTTCAGTTTCCTTTAGAAGACTTTGTTTTTGTTTTCTTGAGGTTCGAAAAATTTGTTTGTTTCTTGCCTTCTTTTCTTCTTTCTCTGTCAACGAAGGGAGAAGTCATCCACGGAACACCTGCGACTACCGTTTGACAAAAGTACCTGAGAACGATTTGAAGCCTGTCTTTCATTTTCTGTTCTCTCTCTTTTTTCACATCTTCCTATTTCGTCGTCCACTCTCTGACGCGCCTAATTTTCATCAGTTTTTGCTCTGTTTCCAGTCTCTCCTTTTGAACACCAGCGTTCATTTCGAGAGCCTTTCGAAATAATAAAGCCTCATCTGTTCTTTGTTCGACATCCATTCTTGCCGATCCCATCTCGTCCAAACGTGCAATCTCGAGAAGACGCGCCTCTAAAAACGACCTTTCCGAACCGCAACCATGGCTGACCAACTTAACATGAACGGCCTCAACCTCAACGGTGATGGCCCCCGTTCCTACATTCCTCCCCATATGAGGGGGAAGATCGCAGCGAATGGTGCCCCCCGTGGCCCTGACGCTGCTGGCCCTGGCCCCTTCCCCGGTCCCACTCCTGCCGGTGCGGCTGCTGGTCCCACCCCTGCCGGTGCGGCTGCTGGTCCCACTCCTGCCGATGCCGCCAACGGTGGCCTCAACGGCAGCGCATGGGCTGCAAAGTAAGCTTTCACCTCCACCGCCCTGCTCGTGTCTCGCCCGACTCTTTCTTGTTTTGTATCCTTTCCCAGCTGCTAACATTGCCCCTCCCCAATTCAGCAACGCCCAGAACTTCAACGGCCGTGCCACCGGCGGCAACAACTGGAACAACGGTCCTCGCCAGAACTGGGATCGCCCTCAGAGCTTCAACCCTAACGCATATGGACATGGTGGCCATGGTGGTCATGGCCACAGTGCCCACGGCGGCCACGGCGGTGCTGGTGGCGGCGGCTATGCTCGCGGCTCAGGCGACGGCCAGTGGCGCGACGGCAAGCACATTGCTGGCCCTGCGAATCCCCGTGTCGAGCGCGAGCTGTTTGGTACTGTCGACGACCCGTCGAAGCAGCACACGGGCATCAACTTTGAGAAGTACGACGACATCCCCGTCGAGGCTTCCGGCCACGATGTCCCTGAGCCTGTTCTTACCTTCACCAACCCTCCTCTGGACGACCACCTGATCCGCAACATCGAGCTGGCCCACTACAAGGTGCCCACCCCCGTCCAGAAGTACTCCATCCCCATTGTCATGGGTGGCCGTGACTTGATGGCTTGTGCCCAGACTGGTTCGGGCAAGACGGGTGGTTTCCTGTTCCCCATTCTGTCTCAGGCTTTCCAGACCGGCCCCTCGCCCATCCCTACCACCCAGGGCGGCGGCGGCTTTGGCCGCCAGCGCAAGGCGTACCCCACGTCGCTGATCCTGGCTCCCACTCGTGAGCTGGTGTCTCAGATCTACGACGAGGCTCGCAAGTTTGCCTACCGCTCGTGGGTCCGCCCCTGCGTCGTCTACGGCGGTGCCGATATCGGCTCCCAGCTCCGTCAGATTGAGCGCGGCTGCGATCTGCTTGTTGCTACTCCCGGACGTCTGGTCGACCTTATCGAGCGTGGCCGGATTTCGCTTTGTAACATCAAGTACCTGGTTCTCGACGAGGCCGACCGCATGCTGGACATGGGTTTCGAGCCCCAGATCCGCCGCATCGTCGAGGGCGAGGACATGCCCTCCGTCGCCAACCGCCAGACGCTGATGTTCTCGGCCACCTTCCCCCGTGACATCCAGATGCTGGCCCGCGATTTCCTCAAGGACTACGTCTTCCTGTCTGTCGGCCGTGTCGGTTCGACTTCGGAGAACATCACCCAGAAGGTCGAGTACGTTGAGGACAACGACAAGCGCTCTGTGCTTCTTGACATCCTCCACACTCATGGCGGTGGCCTGACGCTGATCTTCGTCGAGACCAAGCGCATGGCCGACTCGCTGTCGGACTTCCTGATCAACCAGCAGTTCCCGGCCACCTCCATTCACGGTGACCGCACCCAGCGCGAGCGTGAGCGGGCTCTGGAGATGTTCCGCAACGGTCGCTGCCCCATCTTGGTCGCTACCGCTGTTGCGGCCCGTGGTCTCGATATTCCCAACGTCACCCACGTCGTCAACTACGATCTGCCCACCGACATTGACGACTACGTCCACCGTATTGGTCGTACCGGTCGTGCCGGCAACACTGGTATCTCCACTGCCTTCTTCAACCGCGGCAACCGCGGTGTCGTCCGTGAGCTCATTGACCTGCTCAAGGAGGCCAACCAGGAGGTACCCTCGTTCCTTGAGACCATTGCTCGCGAAGGCTCCTACGGCGGCCGTGGCGGCCGTGGCGGCGGTCGCGGCGGTCGCAACCAGGGTGCTAACCGTGATTTCCGCAAGTTTGGCGGTGGCGGTGGTGGTGGTGGTTTTGGTAGCTCTAACGGCGGTGGCGGCGGCAGCTACGGCGGCGGTGGCTTTGGCGGGGGCGGCTACGGTGGCGCTCCCCCCAACCCCGGCTACGGTGGTGGTTACGGCGGCGGCGGCGGCGGCGGCGCCTACGGTGGCGGTGGTGGCTCGTACGGCAACCCTGGCGGCCCCGGCCAGTCTTGGTGGTAAACGTTTCCTCCATCAAGGACTCGGTCATAGTGCTGCTTTTCCGGCATTGGAGCGAAAGGTGCAAGTACTGATCGCTTTCACTTCCTTTTCTCCTGTTTGTTCTTCATCTGTCGCGTCTTTATTGTCCTTATTGCCGACACAACAGCACCATTAGCATCTGGGATTCTGTCCACTGCGGCAGCTTTTCATTCATGCTCCGACCTCGACTACCACTACCCTGATTTATTTTTTCGACGTCTATTTTGCGAACTGTATCTTTCTTCCGCCTTTACTGTTTCTCATGTCAAGTTCTTTATGTCGCTTTACGCGTTGCGACATGCGCACCGATTTGCTTTTATTTTCGGAAACATGCTTCGGCGGCGAGCATGACCCCCGCAACGGATTTACGGCCCACCTTTACAAACGGAGAAGGACGGACATCGGATTCAGGGCATACTCTGGCGAAAGAAAAACGATGGACCGCATTCTGCCTTGTTTTTTTTTTGTTTCTGCTTTTCGTCCCCTGGTTTTTTTATGATACCCAATAGAATCTGAAAGACGAGGGGGGCATATCTGTCTGTCCGTTATCTACAGGACATGAGACAGAAAGAAGAAAAGAAGAAACGAGAGGTGTTTACAGGGACGCCCGCAGCACATGATGCACAGCATGCATCGACGGTTTATAGGTCTAAGAGAGGGCCCCTCCCTTGACTTGGTTTTACGCTTTTACGACTGTCATGAATGTGCTTAATGTCCGCGTTCCGAAACAGAAAAAAGGGGCATCATTTGTTCGTTTTTTATCCGCCTCGCTTATAGAAATTCATATGGAGGAAATTGGGTTCATAGCATCGCCGCAACGCGTGTTTTCGATGCCATCAAATAGACTAAATAAATGGTTTCTCGGATTTCTCTTGCCTTGTTCTGTGCTTGGAGTGCAATAAGTGATGGCCTGCACAATGACCTCGACATCTCTACGACTCTTTGTTGATTTTTATGTGCATTAATTTTTACAACGAGCCCCAGGTGTGACACTGAAAAGCTCAACTGAACGTCTTGCCGACGTGAGTTTGTCTTTATGCGTTGCACTGTGGAATTTCCCATATTATGAAGCAAGCTTATCTACATCAAACTAGTTATGCGCCCCCGAGCACTTTTTATTTTCCGTGTCACGGCCATGAAACGTAGCTGTAGATAATGTCACCCCATTGTGCGACGCAAAATGCGTGAATCGTAGTATGTGATCAGAGGCTCGACAAGAAATGCCCATTGCTTCCACTCGATGTATGTACAATGATGCTGCAATATTCAAAAAAAAAAAAAAAAAAAACGGTAACGTCAGCATCGATTTAGATGTAGAAGGAACGATTATGTCGTCAGCAAGAGCGCTGGACTTGTCGATCAGGTGCCAAACGAATGTACAAGATGTGTAAAATTGAGTTTATTGATGAGGAAGCTGCAGCTCACACAGAGCAGTCTTACAGAATTTTGTGTACCAGGGGCAGAGTGAGGAAGGTGCAACCAGCCCTTTGTGAGTGGGGCACTTGCTTCTGTGTTCCTCCCCTCCCTACCAAATGCAAGTGCGACCGCCTTGGCCCCATAAATTTTTCCCATCGTTCCTGCCATCTAGCGCTATTCTTGGACCCCAAGCTTTGTTTCTTACCTGGTTCCAGCATCGCCGCCTTCGACGACTCTCAACATCCTCCGCCCTCCGTCCTCCGTCTTCTCCCCTCCGTCCTCCATTCAACCCAATTCCTCCAACAACACCACGGAACAAACGGAGAGACAGGCTCTTCCAGCCGTGCGTGCACTGTGTTGCTGTCGTCCACTCCGCATACCCGCGACTGGGCCAGCTGCTCACGAAGGGCCTCCTTACGACGACTTCCTCTCGTCCAACGTGCCTCTTCACAGCTCGCAGGCTCTTCAATCCGGACTTGCGACTTTGACACAATCGACTATAAGCTTCTGACGCGTTCTCGCCAAGTCACCATCAAGAAGCTGGAACAGGCCCCCGTCCCCGACCGTAAAGGCGCAACCAACCCCCGTTGCACGTGCTGCCTCGAGAATTTGCCTGCCCTGACCTTTTCGACCTCACCCTGAACCAAGGCGCCTCCTATTTTGTCCCAAAGTTAACCTTGCCAACGCCAAGATGCCGAGTATGTTATTTGTCGAGAGAAGGTCCCTGGACGACGAAGCGGGTTGTGCTGTCTTGCTGTCTGCATTGTGCAGCAAACTGCGGCTCTTGTCATTCGTCCCTCTTTGCTAACCGGTCGCCTTCTTTCTCTCCAAATAGGCAGCAATTTGACCGACGACCCCTTTGTGGCCCAGCAGATGATGTGCGTGCGACACAATTCTTGGCCAGAGACCTACGGCCTTCCTTGTGCACTCTCTTCGCCACACGCTGACCGTGACTCCGTTTCCCGCAGGACCCATGATGTCTCCGTCCTCGAAGGCTCGGCCATTGCTGTTGATGCGACGTATTTTATCCAGCAGATGCTGGACCACACGCCCTCCCATGAGCCACTCATGTGCGCCCTGGCCGGTCTTACCGGCATCCATATGCACCTGGAGAACGAACTGAACCAATGGAAGGCTCATAAGGTCACGCCTCTCTTCATCTTCGAGGGCTTGCCCGTCGCGGGCCAGGACGAGGTCACCATTCAGAATGGCCTCCGCGACATTCAACGGACCAACGCCGCCTGGGATTTGTACTTTGCCGGTAGTGCTAGTGAAGCTGTCGCTGCCTTTGGTGCAACGGGGTGTACGTTCCGTGACTTTCCTTTTTACCACAGGCCCGTAGGCCCTACGAGAGAGAGTTTGTGCTAACACTTATTGCAACGACGCAGCCACCTTCCGCGCACAGTCACTCTATCCTCTGCTGCAGCGCCTTCTCAGAAAGCGCAAGCTGCATTTCCTCATTGTGCCCTACAATGCTTCTGCACAGGTTCGTCAGAAAACTGTAGATCTGCAGCAAATATGGTGCTTCTGACTTGACTGTCGACGCTGATACACTGACATTCCTCCTCCTAGATCGCGTATTTTGACATGATCAACTCTGACCAGTGTGGTGGCATCATGGGCTCACCAGAGTTGCTGCTCTACCCCATCCACGACGGCATCATCAATGCGATAGACTGGAACCAGAAGCGCGTCCATGCGCTGTCGAAGAAACAGCTGGTCCGAAGCCTCGGCGTAAGCGAGTCCCTGTTTACTGACGCCCTACTACTGACTGGCACGTCGTCCTTGCCGACTTTCCCACCGCTCCGCGACGTGAATATCACGCCCCGCCCACTCAGCGTGGCGGATGCTACCAACATGCTGCGCACCGCCGAGAAGAACGTGGCATCTCTCTGCGCATCGTTCAACGACCTGCTGCAAGCCCAGGATCCCCAGTGGCTCGACAAATACCGCAAAGCACGCATGGCCGTGAGCCATTTCATCTACATTGCGGAGTCCGGCGAGATCTGCGTGAACGACTTTGACCGGTTGACTAGTGACAACCACGAGTACTTGGGCTTCCAGCTACCTGCCGAGCTTTTCCATTACCTGAACAAGGGTTTGATCAGCCCGCGTGTGCCAAGCTGGATTGCATACTGCCGCGTCACCATCCTTCCCACCCTCGACGGCTACGTTGCCGACGAGTACAAGACCCTTGTCACCCAGCAGCTCGTGCCCTACTACGAGACCGCTCTCACCCTCATCCTGAACCGCATCAACCGGGGTTTCAACTTCCAGGAAATGCACCTCAAGGTCTGGTACGACGGCAAGTTCTCCCTCAAGCTCAAGCACCGCGGCGAGGACAACAACGCCGTCACCCGCATTGCCGCATGGAATGCGTCGGACGCGTCGCTCAACCATTTCCCACGGAACGACAACACCCCGGCGGTTGCATCCCCGGGGAGCATCGCCTTTGAGCTGTCCGCCCTGAGCAACAAGGACTTCGTGGCTGAGACTCTCAAGGCGCCCAAGACCCATGGTGTTGAGAATGCCGATACGATTGTGTCTCTTACCCTCTGGAGGCTGCTCACGCTACGTGGCTACATTGAGCCCAAGACGCTCGAGCCGACCAAGTTGGGTGTTGCCCTCGGCAAAGCGTTTGCTGTGCTGGAGCCCGTTGTCAAGAAGCACCCCGAGCTCACAGCGTCGCTGCACGCGGCAACCCTGCTGGCCTTTGACCTGATTCGTCTGGATCTCCTCAACGCCAAGAATCAGCATGCCGAGCTTCAAGGCTACCCGGCCAACGGCCCTGTCGAGGACCGCGATGCGGCCGTCCTGATCAGCCGCGTGGCCACTCTGCTGCCGCTGCGGCAGGACACCTCGGGCTACACGGGACCCCTCAGCAAGAGCCTGCTGGCATTCCACACGCTGACCACGACGGTGGGCGAGGCCAACCGCGCCATTATCGAGTCCCTGCTGGCTTTGACCTTTATGAGTAACCAGGCCAACCGGGACCGCGCGGACTTCTGGGACATTGGCCACCGCCTGCCGTTCATTGAGTTCCCGGACGCCGCGCTCGGCATTGCCGTCAAGACGTTCTTGGACGAGAGTTTTGAAGACAACTCGCCCGAAGAGAAGGAGGCACGCAAGCAGGCCTTCCCGGCCAAGTTTGTACCGCACGCCACGCATCCCTTTGAGGACATTGAGATTGCGTTTGGTCTGGTCGAGGCCTTGTACGCTGGTGTGCACACGCTCGGCGAGGACGAGATCAAGGCAGATGTGAAGGCCGAGTGGGAGCGGGCCAAAAAGTACCTTGACCGGAGAAAGTAGGTAGAGCGTGGGGAGGAACGTTTCCAAAGTGCAAAGGGCGGCAGGCTGGAGTGAACGGGACTGGCAAAGGGAAAAGGTAAAAAATCGCCGACCGTTGGTTGGTTTAAGGAACCGACATCATGGATATTCTTGTTTGCATGAAAACTTGTCGAAAATGACACGCCAAAAACCAAAAAAAAAAAGAGAACTCCAATATGTTAACGCCACGAGTCCTTTACGGCTTCCACAAAATGAGGAATTCAAATGAATCGCGAGAGAGTGATGCAACATGGGTTCAAAACACTGATATCCCTACAAGACTCAGGCATGAGAATGCGAAGCAGGCATTTGCGTCCAATGCAGTGTCTATTATAACCCCGAGAAACGCCAAAGACTCAGAAACATCCAGACTGAACAGATCCCTGCATCATTTCATATTGGGATTGTGGTCGTCATTATCATTCGTTGTATGTTAGCTAATATTGTACGACTTAGACTAGCGTGAATTAAGACACGTCAGTAGAAGAACCGCGACCGCCAACTAGTTCCCGATGTGACGGCTGTCGGTGTGACTGCTGTACTGGATGCAGTGGAGGCCGCTGCTGTCCGCTGGCTGTTCTTATCTGCCAGCGTGCGAATCTTCTCGAGTAGGTGGTCAACCGACACGTGCCCACGCGTGCCTTCCGTGATCGCCAGGTCGACGCGGCTCAGCATCTCCTCCTCGTGACTGCGCAGGTGTTCTTTGATGCGGTTGCGAGCGGCCTTCGTATTGTCATCGCTGCCGTCGTCATCATCGTCTTCGTCACTGCTGTCGGACAGGTCTGGCGAGCCGGCATCGCGGACAAAATAGCTGCAGCCTGGCTGCGGGCAGGTCCACGTCCGGTTGGGCCCGGTTGGTCTTGTCGAGATCAGCAGAGGCTCGGCGCGTACGGCCAGTATGGTCTCTTTCTTCCGACGTTCACTGTCGGAGCCTCCGGCGCTGTTGTCGTCGCTGCTACTGCTGTCGTCGTCGCTGCTAATGTCAATTTGCATGGCTTGGGACGACGACGGATGCCGTGCAACCCTATCGCCGTCGTCATGGTTGTTTTTGGCTGTCTTACGCGGCCGTCCGGCCGGCCGCGGCGTGCTGCCACGCGAGGCTGCCGATGCCGCGTCGGCATTATCGCCGTTATCGGCACTGGACGGACGGCTCTCGCCAAAAGCACCTTCAAAGCGACGCTTCTTGGAGACGGTTGGTAGCCGCAACACTGCGCGCTTGCCCGACATGCGCGGCGAGGGCAGCACCGGCGAATTTGTCCGTGGTGTTGAAGGACCCTTTGCAGAAGAAGGGGCCGTGGATGTCGAGGTTGTCGCACTGGGGGCTTGGTGGGCACGCCGGACAAGCTGGTTGGGCACGTCGGCCAGGAATGTGGCTGACGTCGGCGTAAATTCGAGGGCCTCTTTGGACGTCAACCACGCCTCGTAGGGGCTACCATGCCAGCTGTCGCTGAGTGACGCAAGCAGCTCACTGCTGAAGAGCGCGGACAAGTGTTTGCCCAGGTTGTAGTTACGGACCTTGAATTTGGTAAACACCCCGTAGTGCACCTTTCCGGCAGAGGCTTTCCTTGGATCGCCGTGCGCCGCGCCAATCGCTTCGATAATCTCGAGATACACCTTGAACACACTGTCCCGCAGCTCGCTGGCCACGGCTGACTGCACAGCGCTGGCCGGCGACGCCGACCCTGACTGTTCGCGACTCGCATACGTTGGTAATGGCACGGGCGATGCGTGGGACGATCCTCCATTTCCGTTTGCTGCCACGCCGGGCGGAGCACGGAACGGCAGTTGCTGAGACAAGCCTTGGGTGGTGGCTTGTGATGACGATGCAGAAGGTAACTGCGGCAGCGGCACGGGGGAGGTACCAGGTCGAAGCGCTTGGGTGTCTGCCTGGAAGCCGACTTGAGAATGCGACGATACCGGAGCCGCAGACTCGCCGCGGCTAGAGCTCCTGGCTGACCGCTCCCTGTCCTTGAGCTCCTTGACCAGCCACTTGGCGAAGCTGGACTTGGCCCAGTCCAGGTCCTTGGATCTAGCAAAGTGCGCCAGCAGCATTGGGCCCAGCTGCACGCACATATCAACGGCCTCCTCGTATGTAGTCCCGTTGCCGAGGGCCACGGCGTACTCGAACAGAATCTCCTTGATGTCGAGGGTGGCGAGTATCCTATGCTTGCTCTTCGAGTCTCCGCCCTCGCACGCCTTGATGTAGACCCCGAGCAGAATGTAGTAGAGCACGGTCATGTCGCACATTGATCGGTAGATGCGCTCGTACGAAGGATGTGGGCTGATTTCGAACCAGCCGGCCGACGACGCCAACCAGACGACACCCTGCGGGTCGTCGCCGATGGAGTAGTTCTCGATGCCTTTGGCCTCGATGTAGGCCGTTCGTACATTCGGCTTGACGACTGTGGAGAAAAAGAGACAAGTAGTTAGACACAGACAAATGCGCAGTATATAAAAGAAACGCAACTCACGATATTGAATGTCCTCCTTGTCGTCGACCTCGAGTCGTCCCCGCACAATGCAAGGTCCCTCCTGCGCGACCAGGACCGCGTTGGCCAACGTCACGCCATCCGGTCGGTATACAATGGCGTCCGAAAGCACAAAAATAGGCCAGTCATCCTCGACTAACGTCGGGTCTTTTGGCTTGAGGATGCTCGACTCGGGTACGTAGCGTGTCATCATGGTTGTGCGCGACGCACGCGCGTCAAGTTTTGGAGGGTAAAACGGCCGACAGAAAGGCGTCTGAGAAGACTCGAAAGATCGTTTAAAGACGTGCAAAGTGAATGAGAAAGCTGAGAAGATCCGAGCGTGCGACCAAAATAAAAGCAGATGCTGAATCGATGCTGAAGTGGAGAACGTATAGCAGGGGACCAAGATTGGACTAAGAATGAATAGAGAAAAGAAAAGAAAAGGAATCAACTGATCACGCCTCAGCTATGTTTCTCACGATTGTGACAGCATGGCGGTACGTCAGAAAAGTAGTTTGAGTAAATGTCGTTAGTTGACAATGCGAATAGCTTCACTCTATTATTTGGTAATGCGAAAAAGCAACGGCGCGTGCTCGCGTTCATGAATGGGCGGAAAGTACGACATACAGCAGAGGGCAGCCCCGCGTAAAGTGCATTGCTCTTGCCGTGCTGTGGGGGTACTCTCCGCCTGACCGCTTTTGGTCTCTTCTGTCGTGCTTTCCTCAGATAGTCTCGAACTTCTGTTATCAGCAACCGCGCTAGCGATTTACGTGGTAATCTGGCAGGGACAAAGGGGCAGAAAAAAAAAAACATTTCGAAGCCAGCGCCTGCCGATAAATTTCTGCCACCACGCCGTGTAGACGGAAGCGACGACTCAGCAAAGCGCTTTGCCCTGCCTCCTTTTTGAGAACTTTGCCCGTTCGTGCTTTCCTCGTATCTTGACCTGTCCCTACGTCCAACGACCTCCTGCATTTCTTGTGTTCATTATCGTATTCGTGTTGTCGCATCGCATCGCGGCGCTGCCTCTCCTAGTTTTGTTTGCTATCTGCGGATGCGCCTCGACAGACTCGTCAAGATGGCGCGGCAAAACGTCCTCGAAGGCGTCTTTGGTATGTATTGGATGAAATGACGAATTGTCACTGTATTGGCTCACATTTTTGCATCCAAGAGGCTCGAGACGTTTGATTAATTTCTCTTCTTCATTTACCTTGTGTTTGGTCGACTTTCATGTGCTGACCACCGCCATGACTACAGCGATCAACAAGCCCATGGGTATGAGCTCGGCCCAGGTTATTCGCGACTGCCAGACATACTTCAATCCCTCTAACTTCTTCCGCCCCCTGATCCAACATGAGGCCGACATCCGTGCTCGCGAGTCCAACGCCGCCCACCGCCGGCGCAGCAAGGCCAAGCGTGACTCGCGCGTCAAGATGGGCCACGGCGGAACGCTCGATCCCCTGGCCACCGGTGTACTCATCCTCGGCGTTGGCCACGGCACCAAGGAACTCAACAAGTTCCTCACATGCACAAAGACGTACGAAACTGTCGTGCTGTTCGGTGCCAGCACAGACACGTACGACCGGGTGGGCCGCATCCTGACGCGGCGGCCGTACGACGAGATCACAAAAGAAAAAGTGGAGGAGGCTCTAAACGACTTTCGGGGGACGTTTCGGCAGATGCCGCCACTGTACTCGGCCCTGAAAATGAACGGCAAGCCGCTGTACGAGTACGCCCGTGAAGGCCTGTCCATCCCACGGGAGATTGAGACGCGCGAGGTTGAGGTCTCGGACCTAGAGCTGGTCGAGTGGTACGCGCCCGGCGAGCACGACCACCGCTGGCCAGCCGAAGAGGCAGGCATGGCTGAGCAATCGCTTGCCGAAAGGGTCTGGCGCCAGGGCAAGGAGCAGGCAACCGGCAAGAAAATGACGCCGGAAGAAGAGAAGAGCGACATTGAGGCGCTCGCGGCACATGAGGCCTTTAAGCGGCGCGCCGAGGAGAAGCAGGACGAGCTGGTCTTTGACAAGCCAAACAAACGGCGGCGCGGCACGGGCGGCGTTGTGCTGGACCACAACGGCAAGCGGAGGAAGTCCAACGAAGACACCCTGATGATGTCGGGCGCGCTGGGTGAGCTTCCGTCGTCGCCGTACGACAAAACAAGCAGCGCCAATCCCTCCGAGGCCGAGGCGGAAGCGTCTCCCAAGCCCGTCGTTGGCACGAAATTGGACGGCGCCGCGGGCCGCCAACTCAAGATGCAGGTGCCCGGTGGCCGTGGCTCGAACCTGGTCCCAACGACACCGCCTACGCTCCACACGCCGCCTCCATGGGAAGGAAAGGGTCCGCCGGCGGCCCGGATTCGCCTGACCGTCAGCTCCGGGTTCTACGTCCGCAGCTTCTGCCACGACCTGGGCGCCAAGGTCTCGTCCGCTGCCATGATGGCTGAGCTTGCGCGCACGCGGCAGTCGGACTTTCGAGTCGGCTCGGCTAATGTCCTTGAGTACGACGACATCTCCAAGGGGGAGACAGTATGGGCACCCAAGGTGGAGCGGCTTCTGCGGCTGTGGAAGGACGGCAACGTGACAAAGGGCGCCGAGGCGAGCTTTGAACAGATTGTTGCAAGCCAGGAAAACGCCGAGCCCAAGGAAGCCCCGGTGGAGGAGGCAAAGCCTGCCGAGGAGAGGCCGAAAACAGAAGAAGACGGCCAGCCATCAGCCGTGTTCCCCACGCCGGAGAATGCGGGAGCAGAAAAGGATGAGGAAGAGTGGAATGGCATCGAGGACGACGAGAAGGCGACAACATCGACAACAACTTCTGTGTAGTTGCAAAATCTGTCCGCACATGTTTGTATTTTCTTTCTCTGTTTATTGTCTGCATAGCATCTAGGCGTCTGGTACAAAAGAAAAATAAAGATTAGAATCAAGATCAATCTAAATGAGGACTGAACAGAAACTGTCCCTGTTTTCAGATTGAACCGGTGTAAAACGACACAATATGAGCTAAAAAACCAGTAGAAATAATAAGACTACGCTGAAACAAGATTGCTCCCTCTAAACTCCCCCATATCCCAAAAGGACAACCACCCCCAAACTGTCAAATCACATCGAGGAGAACCTCTCACCCCCTCCGTAGGTTGCCTCAAACATCCATAGAATCTAGTTCGTGTAGTCAATCCATGAGTTCAGCAGGTCCATGTCGCCAAACATGCTCGGATCGCCCAGGTCAAGTGAGCCGCCCTTACCGTCGCCGGTCCCACTGCCGCTGCCGCCCATGCCAAGGTCACCCAGATCTCCCAAATCACCCAGCCCATCCAGGTTGCCGAGGTCGCCGAGGTCGCCGAGGTCGCCTAAGTCACCCGCTGACCCGGCACCAGCACCGCCGCCGCCATCAGCGCCTGAGGTACCAAGGCCGGCCGCACCGGCATTTCCTTCTGCACCACCAACATTGGCACCATCCAGACTCGTCAGGCTGACGCCATCGAGCACCATGGCGTCGCCGCCAGATGAGCCCCCGGCAGCTGCTGCGGCAGCGGCGGCAGCGACCATGCTGTCCATCGTGGTGTCATCAAGACCTGCGGCAGCAGCAGCCGCGGCAGCCACAGTCGGATCGTCTACGTCGAGACCTGTAATTTCGGTTTGCGCAGGCGGTGGTGGCGGTGGCGGCGGCGGAGGCATCATCTGAGCTTCGACCTTGCGGTACAACCGCACGACAGCCTCGGCCATGGCAACGCCAGCTGGATCGTGCGAGCTCTGGATCTTCTTCCACTCCTCGGCCTTGAACATGAGGGCCTGGCGCAGGGAAATGCGGCGCTGGACGGCGGCGGTGTTGGCCACGGTGCTTCCAGCAGTGACCGGGCCGCTGTTGTTGCCGTTGTTGTTGCTGTTGTTGGAGGATGCTTGCGCCTTGGCTTCGCCGTCGACAAGCACATACAGTGAATCCGGCGACGGTTCGTTGGTGATATCAGGCGCACATATCAAGGCGCACGCGACGTCGTATGCAACGCTACCGCTGCCGGCTTCGGTCTGTCGCTGGACTTCGTCGAGGATGAGCTGGAGGACACTCGAGGCGCCCACCAGACTCAGCCCCGCCAGGAACTGGCGGTGTGTGTAGGATGTGGGCATAATGTTGACACCCGGATGCAAGCTCCACTGCACAAAACCTTGAACGGTCTGGCGCATGGCTGCATAGAGGCCACCGCTGGTGCCGCCCTGCCCGGCGTTGCTTCCTCCATTATTGGCGGTGCCGTTGTTTGCATTGTTGTTCGCACTGCCGTTGGAGCCACTATTGTTCGTGCCACTCGTGCCCGCCCAGTTGACCAACTCATTGTGCTCGGCCGCTGCTGTGCGGCGCGAACGGGGGATATTCTGTTTGAGCGCCTTGAGCAAGGGGTCGATGTCCTGGCTGCGCGGGTCCTGGCGTTGGTAGGTCCGCAGAGCATGCTCGAGGGGTTTGGCGACTATGTTGAGCAGCGCCGAAAGCATGAGCGTAGCTTCGTCTGATATGGAGGCTGGCTGCAGGATCAGCTGCAGGATGCGGATAATGGCCTTCTGCTCGGCCGGCTTGTCGACGCGGAGCGCATCCGACAAGTACACGAGAGCGGTGACGAGAGATGGGAGCAGGAACGTATCCACTAAGTACTCAATGCCGCCCTTGAGCACGTCTTCGGGCAAGGCACCCGTGCTTAGGGCCTGAACAATCTGCTGGAACAGGGTCGGCGTAAGCATGTAGAACTGATGCGGAGGGCAGGAGGACATAAGGTCGTCGCTGAGGCCGCCAGCATCCGTATCGAACAGACCCCGGGTCCAATTTCCCAAGTTCTCGCGCTCCTGCTCAGACAGTTCCACGAGAGTACGGCCCTGGGCACCCGTGCTGAGCACACGGGCCACAAAGGAATCGGGCGACCACTGGATGCCCAGGTCGGCAATAGACAGGTTGTAGCGGTAGACAAACGCCAGCAGCAAGAAGAGCGCAGAGCCAAACTCTTCGTAGATGGGCTGGTACTCGCCCTGGTCCTCGTCGTAGTGCCAGCCATCGAGGAGCTGGCAGAGTGGGTAAAGAATAGCGGCGGGCCGCTCAAACAACAGCAGAACATCAAAGGCGAGCGGCTTCCGCACGAGCTGGTTACACAGTGTCTTGAGCGTGGCCGTTTCGCGGGTACGGCACAGATGGCCAAGCATGGCGACGAGGGCTTGGCAAACGGCACCAACGTTGCCGTCCATGTTGTCGAGCTGGCCGACCAAGGTCACCATGTAATCTGAGTCGGCGATACACTGCTGTACGAGCTGCTCTTTGGTGTAGCGGCCGCCTGTTGGCAGGCTCTGATATGTGATCTCACCGAGCAGGGTCTCGATGCTAGCCTCCGGGACGAGGCCATGCAAACAACACGCGAAGCAAAAGTCCTGGCGCACGCTGTCGGTAAAGGTGTTGGCGTTCTGGTTGTCGTCGAACATGGACGACATGGTGGGGAAGGCGTTGGTGTCGACGCGACTCAGGGCCTCGGAGATGCAGTACTGCGAATCAAAGGGATACAGGGGCGAGGCGGCAAGCGACGCTAGTAGCAGTGGCACCTTGTTGATCAGGTACGACCGCAGCAGATGCGCTGAAGTCTGTCCCTCGCTACGGAACACGGCATTGGCAAGCACATCAAAGGAAGCTAGGATGAGGTCGACCGCAGTCGCTTGCAGATCACCCTGGTAGCGGTTGTTGAGGTAACTGAAGATGGTCGCGTCATCGACGAGCGGCAGGCCCACAAGCACGGCGTTGAGGTAGATGTATAGCCCAGCGCGGGAGTTGGTAATGGGCATTTCCGGCACAACCAAGTTCTGCAGGCCCACGGTGGAGTCGAGCAGATCGTGGATGTCGTCGGTCGCCGTATTCTGCTCGTCTTGCTTGCCGCGCACCTTGTTGGTCCTGTCCTTGTCATCGGGCTCAAACTGCGCAAGCGTCACCGTACGAAAGTGCTCGAGACGTGCGGACACGGGCGCCGAACCGAGCGAAATGGTTGGGTTGAAGTTAGCGAGGCCGTTGGCCAATACTCTGCGGACTCCCTTGGCAAACGGCAGCGCGAGGGCGGCAACCACCGACTCGTTCTCGCAGACGGCCAGGAGCAGCATCGCAAATGCGGCCCGGGACGCCTCCATCTCAGCTTGCCGCTGGGCTTGCTGGGAGGCAATATCAGCCGGTCCAAGGGTCGCTGACGCGTAGGAGGATGCAGCAATGACAAAGAGATCCATCCAAGCCGCCATACACGCCGCAATGGCGATCGCCTTGCGCCCTCTGTGGATGGCATTCTCCTGCCGAACAGCACGACTGATGCGGTAGAACAGCATCTCCTCGTTGTTGTACGAGTTGACCCATAGCACAGGTCCAGCACCAGACGCACTACCGCCAGGACCCTTATTTGTGCTGCTACGTCTTGCTCCATCGTTCAGCATGTTCGTGTCTTCGCCCGCGCCGTCGCCATTGGCACCCTTGTTGTCGCCGAGGATGTTGCCTCCATTGCCGTTGCTGCCCTGTGCCGCGCCAATAGCAGCGGCTGTTGCAGCTGCCTCTTTCCGTGCCCCTTGTGATGTCGAGTAGCGATATAAGCCGCGCAGAATGGACAGCACGTCCACATAGCCGAGCTGGAGCAGGACCTGGAGGTAGGCTGGGATGCGCGGGTCAATGTGGCTGGAACAGGTCTGGGCCGCGAGCAACGACATAGAGAATCCTTTTTGGCCTTCACGTGGTGCTGGTGGCCGCAAAAACAGGTCGGCAAGGACTGTGGTTGAGACGGGATGTTTCCGTTGCTGGATAGGTGCGTATTGAGCAAAGCGGTCGACATCGAGGCGGGTCGCGAGACAGCGGTGTATAAAGTTCGCCCACTGCTGGATGTGGTACTTGGATAAGGCTACCGGCTGGGCCTTGAAGGGCTTGCTCTGCGAGCCATGACGGCCTGGCGATCGAGGCGAGTCGACCGATAATTGAGCCGCCGAGTTGGCCGTCATCGGGAGGAGGGATCGATAGGAGCCCGGGGGGTCAGGGATAGTTTTGGAATTGAAGCCAATACAGCCTGCCGCCTGATGTCGTCGGTATCGACCGTCGGACAGCGGATAAGCGTGACGGGGAAGCGACTCGCGATGGTGTGGTAAGGAAGAAGTGAGAGTGTCAAAATATCCAGAATCGACCGCTCAAGAAAACCAAAGAATAACCACCACAAAAAGAAGGCGCGATCAATCAAAACGCGCCCATAGTTGTGTTTACGGTTCAGTATATCCAACTCGGCTGCAGATGGAAGGAAGGAAAGGAAAGTTGTCGTCCTCGGGGGTGGCGCTTCCTGTGTTGGGCGATAGTCTTTGAATGTTTGCGGTTGTCGCTGGGAAGGTTCGATGCGCAAATGGAACAGCTGCATGCAGCAAGTGCGCGCGCAAGGAAGGCGCGCCTGGGGGCAACTTTATCTAGCGCAGCTGCCCTGTAGATTACTCGGACTATGTGGCTTGCTCTGCTGTGGCTAGTAAAAATGTGGGTGGACTGGGACAAGGCTGAGAAGAATAGGGAGCATGTCGTAACAAACTGCCATTGTGTTTGCCCCATTTCTTCCGTCCACATCCCGTCATTTCTGCTTCAGCGGTTAATTGCAATCCCCTGTTGCTACCCCGTACTTACAGCTGCATAATTATGCAGTCTCGCTTGGCACTCCAACCCAGTAGCTCTATTCTCGGATGTTGATTGTTATGCAAGGGTTGTTTCTAGTTTTTCTATCCTGATTCAGGTGCAGCAAAGATCAAGACCAGTCGACTGTTTCTGTGATACAGTTCGCTCTCTCAAAAAAGAAAGAAGATGGCGTTGCGGCCGAGGCATCCAGCTGACTGGTTGAGGATGGCTGGGCAGTAATCATAGTGCTTCGAATGAGCTTGGGTGTGGTCGAAGTGTGATTTTGGGTGCTCTTATGTGCCAATGGCATGCATGTGTCGTTGTGCACTGACAAGCTTGACTAGCCTCAGCTCCCCAGCAACGCAGGAACACTCCCTTGTCCTGTCCCGCCAATCTCCCTCCATTATGTCCGATTTTCGTACCCTCCATATCGGGCGCATGCACAACCAGAGCGGAAATGATGGACGGCGTAAAGTGCGAACGGACTATATCGTACCGACGCGAACTGTTGTGCTGCGGGATCCGTAATATGGTGAAGCTTGTGAGACGTTGTTGAATGCTGTTGCAGTCGACCATTTGTTCAATGATCAATCTATCCCATCCCATATCTTGTCTTCTGGAGGTGCGTTTAACTGTGATTAGCAATCGAGCGAATAAAAGTAGATGACCAAACAGTCAGAGGATGAGGGAAGTAAAAGCGACGAATTGAAGGTTCTCGGATTGTTTCCCAGAAAATAATTGGGCCTCTCAGTCCTATACAGAAACTCCAAAAAAGAACAGGGGGGTAGAAAGGAAGAAATAATCCAAAATTCCGAAACAGCGAGACTAGTAGGGGAGAAAGAATAAAAGAAGCCCAATACACCCCATGATGCCGCCAACAATCCGTCAAGAGTTACAGGTAAACCAGTAGGGAAAAGAACCGTCTAAAACAAGAAATAGGAAACCCAAAATAAACGCCTGCCACGTTGCTGCTTCTTGGTCGTAATACTGCGTGACCAGCCTGGTTCCCATAAACCATGCTATAATATTGCCTCGACTCCGTTTTTTTTTTCATCGCTGCTGTCCCGAACAGAAACCGCACGCCGGGGAGAGGAGCACCGCCCCCGCCCCCCCATTTGCTATGCTGTACTCCGTATGACACCGTGTCAAACCAAAAGACAAAAACGAAGAACACTGCAGACAATAAAGGGGATCATGTTAGTCGTCCTCCCGCTTTATATTGACACGCCGACCGCGTACGCTACCGCCACTGCTACCGACATCACCGGGCGCACGCGGCCCCAGCATCCAGTCCTGCATGGCCAACCACTCGCTCCATGTGGTCTCGGCGTTGACAATCTCGTCTTCGGACACGTTCTGCAGCGGTCGTAGAAAGGGTACAGTCTGGTTCTCGTCCATGTCGTAGTCGGCCTTGACTTTCAGCCAGTTGTCGCTTTTGGCGGCAAAGAGGTAATTTCGTCTTTCGGTTTCATGGATAGGGCCGATGCCAGCCATCCAATCGTCGCCGAAAAATCCGTGTAGCACCGCCGGAAAGTCAAAGGCGGTCGCGATGAGCCGCCGGATGTAGGGTACGAGTGTCACAAAGGCAGCCGGTTGGGCGGCCCCACCGGCCGCTGCTGCGGCCGACCGCGAGGCTGGACCTCCACCAGGCGCGCTGTTCCTTGGCGGAGATACGAGGATAGGGTGGACGGATCGTTGAAAGGGGAGCTGGATGTTGACAAATGCGGCGACGGCTTGCACTGGGGCCGAGTATTGGGCGTGGTCAAGGAAGTAGCGGATGCACGACTGGTATTGCACGTGCCATTCGAAAATGTCGAATTGTGCGTCGACAAAGGGCTGGGGAAAAGAATTCGAGTTAACGTGAAGCCCTCGTGTTGAGGAGGCAGAGGAAGAAGAAGGATGAGGTGACGGGTAGGTGCAAGTATGCTGCCGGGCAGAAGCTGACGAGGCAGAGTAGGAACAAGAATAGGGAGACTGTAAAGCAGAAGACGAGGAAGAGGAATAGGTGGCAGCATGCCAGCCGTAGGTGCTATCGGGGTTGGTGGCGCGAGAGTTTGCATTTGAATAAGAAGATGAATGTGCTACCTGTTCTTGTTGGAACGAAAAACCTCCAGCGCGATTGAACGCCATGATTGCAGACGCAAATCAACGGGTAACGAAGACCGCGAATAGATGTTGTGATAAACGGCCGGAGGAAAAACCACGGATACGAACAATATAGGCAGGCTGTAGTCGAAGAGCTACAGGCGGCACGAGATCGGGGTTCGAAACTCAAAAAGGGAATCGTAATAAGTGCAGGCTGTCAACTGCACAATTGTATGGTTAGGCGGCTCTGTAAGTTCGGGGTGGGCTCGTGTAATAAATCTTTATAAGATCTCGAGACGCCAAGGCTTTCCAGAACCACGTTCCCGGGATCGAGTACAAGAAAATCGAGAGCTGGAGCTGGGGCAATATCCAATTCGTTACCACGGCAAGGTTGGGTTTGCTGAAATGCTGGCGTTCTTTTCGTATTTCGAATAGCACGGATCGGACGAGGAGGACAGGGCGCTCGGTTGGCTGAGACTGGCAGCTTCAGGCGTGGACAGCGGCGTCTGCTATGATGTACAAGTAAGTATGTGCACACGCATGCGTGTCTGTATGCCGGGCCAATCCTAGTCAGAACAGTGTACGACCAGCAGAAAAGGTGCAAATGTCCAGCAAATGAGTAGACATCCGTCGAGGTGCAATTATAGAAAACTCAAAAGAAAACGGCGATGTGACTGGGTAAACATTAAGGAAGTGCAGCAAAAGTACGACTCAGCAGCTTAGCAGAGCTCGTCCGATCTGGCGACAAGGCACAACAATGGAAGGGGAGTAGGATGAAACTGACAATAGGTATGAATATTCACAGATCCGACCATGGAAGGCTGAAGACAATGTGATTAATAGAGGAAGATTGACGAAAGTCGACAACGGATGGGGATGGCTGTGATGATATAGTGCCAGCAGGCTGACAGAACGGGAGAGCAGCCGCCGATGGCAAAGGAGGGTGGTAGTCAACGTATGTCTCTTGCCTTATATGAATTTTGCTTAAAGGCACCCGGCAGACTAACAAGAGGCGGCGTCAAAAAGGTGAAAAGGGGGGAAGCAGAAAGCCAAAGCTAGAAAATAGAAAAACACAAGTATAACAAGACAACAATAAAAACAATAAAAATATATATATGATTAGTTGACGTTGAACAAGTCTTCATCCAAGCACGGACATCCATGCCACGCTCAGAAGTACATGTACGTCCAGATCTGGTCAAATCACAACGAAATGATGGGTAGAATATACCGGACTGGATATGTAGGGCTTAGGCTGGCCACGAATGATAGGAAGCAAGAAGTGTGGGCGGCAGAGTGGAGGACGACAGACAGAGTGGAGGCCCAGAAAGGATCGAAGTTGGATGGTCGTGTAGGAAGCAGTCCCGTTTCTGAAGTGCAAAACAAAAAGTGGGCAGCAGATAGCCCGAGAGTGCCTACGGCGTGCAGAGTGCAGCTGAACGTTTGCCGCTAGGGATGGAGCAGTAGAGCGGCACACGGGGTAAGGGAATGACAGAACAGGTCAGAAACCACCGATACAGAGTGAAGAGGTTCACGGGAGGGAGTGCATAGAGGCCGTGGTTGAGGTTGGGGACGGGCAGTTTCCGAAAGAGTGTCATGAGGCAGGCAATGACAAGGAGAAAGTTATGTACGCACCTGGACAGCTGCTGTAAACCTTTGGTGCGTGTTTCTTTTTTCTTTTTTTCTTTTCTTTCTTTTTCTTATATTCCGGTTTACCTCCCGAAACACTTGCCTATTTCTGCCAGTGAAGGCAAATATAGACCCGGTTTGTTAACAGGACCCCTAGTTTTCGTCCCTGTCGTTTCTGATTTTTTTGTTAGTCGTCTTTTAGGCGACTCCGACAAAGTTTGTACTTGTCGGGATAGTGCACCGAACGATGCGTGCTCAAAGGATTTTTAAGAGCCGGATGCACAGTGACGAACGGCCTGTGGGGAGTAGAAACCAACGGACGGAGTTGGAACACAGGGCGTGTTTTGTAAATCGTGGGTGTGAGAAAGGGAAGAATTATGGTGGAGGGGTGGAGTGACTAACCCTGGGAGGGGGCGTGGCAGATCCTAGCCGGCATGCGTCAAAGGGGCGATTGCCGCTGAAGGTGTGCGAAAGCTCCAACGACAAGATCAGCTGGAACCAGACCAGCAGAGCTCGCTAACCGTGGGATGCTGATGAGGCCCTGCTAACCAGAAAATAGGTGACAAACTGATTAATGAAAATGCGAGAGGGAAGGGAACCGTGGAGACGAAAAGACGTTGAGGGTTGTCAGTCTGGTCGGTTCTCCATGGCATTCATCCCGGACAGTGTCCCGGATTGGGGTATGCAAGAATGCAGGGCGTTCCGATGTAGCATGGAGTTCAGCCGTCGATGCCAACGGCAAACGAGCCTCTTTGCATCTGAGAGAGTTTGGTAGAAACAAAAGAAGGTGAACTGGCGATGTTGGATACCGAGTTCTGGACGAGGTCACATCCCCTTGCTGGCCCAGTCGAAGAAACCGAGACAACCCCTTCGTCTGAATTTGCAAAGAATGACCAATTTTCTTTTGCCCATACTGGTCATGGATATCGTTTCGCCCTTCGCATTTGAAGGTCGAACTGCCATTTTTGCTGGACGCGCCATACCGGAAATTCGGCCTGCGTCTTTCGTAGATATAAGCCAGGCTGCCTCTTTTCGTCTCGTCGTTTCTCCGTCAATGGCTCGCACTTTCTTACATCTTGACGTTCAACACCGGTGTTGGATCCACGGCGATTTGTTAGAACCTTGCTAGTCCAGCCCGACCAGGATGTGTCAAAGAAAAGATGTCCCACAATACGTCGTAGTGATGCCATCAGGTAGGCAGGTCGCTAATGCCGTGGAGAGACCCATTTGGTGTCCCCTGCTTTCTCCTTTTGCTATGTGCTCTTTAGTGTCATTCTGTGGTTGTCTTCGTCTCTTGTCCCGGTAGACCAGAAATGGTTAGCTGGTCCGCTCATGGATCAGTGCTAGACGAGCCGGCCGGCAAAGTCGTCAAACTTACACGTTTTTCTGCAACTGTCGAACATAAAAGACGATGAAAAGCGCGACGACGCAACAAGCAGGGCGTCATTGATTGTCGAGAAGTGCTGTATGCGCCCTGTTATTGGAGAAGAGCGCTGCATGGTTCGTGCGATGTGCGTCGAATCATGGCATCGTATGGTGTTGTTGTCGACCGGATAAGCTACAACGCAAGTCGATGGATATTGTTTTGCAAGTGCATGAAAGGAGGCAAATATCATGTTGCTACTCTACGAATGGTGAAACCGACAAAAAGAAAGCGCGACCGTTGTTTCTTTCCATGTCTCCGGCCTTCTTTCCTCGTTGTACTCCATTCGCCCCATGGTTCCGCCGGCCCAGTGAATGCACTTTCCACCGGATGCCGCCGACCAAGTGGGAAGTAGCAGTGGACTACATTTTGATCGCTCTTGCCGTGCGTCTACGTCAGAGCAGTGTAGTCTTGTGTGGGTGGTCGGCACGCAAGGCTAGAGGTGTGGGTTACAGCAGGATTCGCAGTTTACAGGAAAGTACCCTACCACCTGGGATTGGGAAGGCGCGATGGCATATCCTATCCTAGAGCGCTGACCATCTACAACATACTCTTTAGGCTTATCTAGATCGCATCGCACCAGCAAAACCAGGGCCAGTTGTATGCTGCCAGACCATTCGTCCTCCAGTATACGGTGAAAATCTTTTCCTGCTACGCCTGTTTGGTAACTCATCCCGGCTGGTGCCTTTGCTCCCTGGTACGTCAGCATCGCATGCAACCTCCCTAACTCTAACAGGCCCCTGACGATTCTTTTTGAGTCTGCAACCAAAACAGACCCATGATCGGAATTTTTTTTTTTTTTTCAAACCTACAATACACAGCATGGACCTGGGTGAAGGAATGTGATGCCGTCAAAATCGCCGCGAAGAGAAAGGCGCAGAGAAGGCGACACAGACGCTGGCGAGGCTGTTTCGGCTGTATCTTCAAGAGTCAAAAGACAGAGGACCCACTGACAGCGGGAGCGAGGAGGTGAGTGCCTAACCAGGACAGCTGAAGCGTTTGGGATCGACAAGACGGGTGACTTGGGTGTTATGTTGTGGACTTTAACGGGAAGAAGAAATAGAAGCGAAAGGGGAGAGAGAGTGAGAGAGCGAGAGACAAAATCCAAATGGAGTAAGATTGCTGTCGTTTTTGGTTATGAGTTACAAAATAATTACTGCTGGGCATGGCCCTTGCAAAGCCAGTGTTATTGCCCAAACGTTCAGCGGAATCAGTGTGCGCGGTACAACGACCTGTCTCTCATACCCCGAATCTTTGCAGCGAATCGCGGAGGAAGGGGAAGAAAAAGAAAGCACGTCACTGAAGAAATCTGGAGCAAGAGCTCTAGTCAACTGATCCCTGTCTCCATTGGGTAAAGGCTCATCCTGTTTTACCTTTTTTTTTTCAGCAGGCGTTGACCAGCGCCTTGCTAGATTGCCCCAGTTGGCCGCGAATCTCAGCTCTGACCAACAAGGAGCCACAGAAAAATTGTGAGTGAAATGCGGAAAAGTGACAGGAGAACGGCGACCCGGTGACGATTTTTTTTCTGGTCTCACTGGCTTTTGGATTTGTTTTCATTGTTTTCAAGTGTGATTCGCTATCACGACAAACGTCCACAAAACTACCCAAGTCAGCCAATACCCGAGTGGGCAAACAGGACGCACTGGCAAAGAAAAGATTCCTAAGGGAAAACGCAGACAACAGTGACGAGACATAAGACAAGCTACACAACCATGAATATTTATTGTATATAACTTGACAAGCAAGCACAACAAGAATTAGACAAAGGACGCTCTTGACCACCTATTTCTCCCTGCTACCTAACAGGATACAAACATCAAGGACGGCTGGTACATTGAACGTGCCTAAAAATCTAAATATGCGGTAGAACGAAACACAACCATTTCCTGGGTCGATGCATTCGCCAGTTGATGTAAAGGATGAATGTGTACACCCCTTGCCAACAGATGCGAGCTGAAAGATCTGGCGATCTACAGGGACCCAAACCCCCGGGACAGGTGTTGGGGTGGCCAATGGGGCGTAGAAGAGCCAGCTGCCAGGGTAACTCGGAGAGACAGGGTGGCCCGCACATGTGAATAAGGAGAGCAGGGTAAGAATCGTACCGAGGTCTGTGGCTGGTGAGAGCAGCTCAACCTAATGTGATGAGAGTACCTGTCGTCGAAGTGAGCTGTGTCCGTTTCACAACCTGTAGAAATATGGCATATTGTGGTCATGCCCAGCAAGCCTGGAGACCGTATGTGGCGTTTTGTGGTGCGTACGTGTGGTGGGGAGTGGCGGCAAAGAGGCAACCCACACGCACACTACGGCATGCCAACAGCACGGTCCTGCCCACGACCACTAACCCAGCGAGCCAGCCTCGTCTGCCCACCTCCGGGTGTTAAAGCCGTTAGTGTTGTCCATGGTCAGGGCGAGGTGGTTTCCCTTTGTGGGTTTACATATAAATGCAGCCCGAATTGTGGCGCGGTGAGGTGTGAGTTGTGGCTCTGACGACAACCTTTGCATCGCTTCCCCACTGCGAAGTATACATGTCGACCTCGTCTGGTCTAAAAGTATGCTGAGCAACGGTTATTTTCATCGTATCTACCCCCCATGTTTCATTGTGTTCGTCTTCCCCTCCACCTGTGGGATATCGTTGCTCTCGATCTCTGCATCGCTGTACATCAATCATAGAAATATGACCTGTGAAATGCACAGAGGACAAACAATGCACGAAAGGACCATGCAAAAATAGAACCAGGCGGCCCGAGACCAGTGTGTCGGGGACCGCCCGGGCTTCGCTAGATGGTGAGAGGCAGCACAAGTACGACGCACAAGGGCAAGGACAAGGATAATGAAAAGAACAAACGAACCTATACACATGGGCGCAGACAGAAAACAACGCATTGCCTGTCTTGATTGGAGAATTCTCATTCTTTGTGTGTATGCAAAAACGGACGGTATAACGTGGCCTGCCTTGGGACCAACGAAAGAGGTAGAATACAGCTTGACTTTGAGCCTCTCAAAACCCCAGCTGTATTCGCAGTGTTTTTTTGTGACAGGGGGGCGCTTGGATTGTGTGCCGCCTGCCGCCTGCACAGCACATTCTACTCGTCACCGATGCTCGCTAGTGCACTTTCCGGTCAACAAGGGCTGAAAAGGGCACAAATGGAGGGCAAGTTCCGGAATGTGTATATGTAAAGTGGAACAATAATGAGGACGAGCGTTGCACCTTCCTACGTTTCGCAATTGGCTTTAAGGGAGTAACTACTAGATGAGGATAAGTTTGTTAACTTTGGGAAGGAGCGAAGATGGTAAACGAATAAGATTAAGCAAAAGAAACAGAAATCCTCCGGCCCCCTCCAACAAGAAGGGAAAGAGCCACTGGTGGGATTAGAAAAGACTGAGAAGTGCCGTTTCCGGCCAGATTGGCTCTAGACAAAATACCAAAAGATTACAAAGGCTGCAATACGGAGTCAGCAAGTAAAGGATCAATTCTGACCTCGGTGTGAAACTGCGAAACTGGACGAGTGCTTTGTTGCGGTAGTACTCCGCACAATCGTACGAGTTTGCTTGCGCCATGTGCGATGGTCGTCGGAACAATAACCAAAACAGGGACGGAGCGACCGCGGAATGCAGCCAGAGCAGCAAGAACAACGTATTACTCCGTATGACAAAGGCATTAGAAACATCAAAAACAAAATATACCAAAGGAAAACAAAAGTAGAGTTAACAAGACAAACAAACTGAAACGCGAAAAACGTAGAATAAAAAACTTGGAATGGGCAACGGCCCCACGAAAGCAACGAAGCAGTGTCGGACTTCTCCGATGCCTCAGCGTCTATCCACCGTTAGCTAGAAAGTGAACAAAGCAACTGTAATGTTTTCGTACACACCATGAAAAAACATGGTAAAGCGCCGGCTACCGGGTAGCCAAAATTACAAGCCCTACCTCGTGGCTAGGCCCGAGATTAGCGTGGCCGTCTCTTGATTTCCCTGCAGGGTGGTGTGGCGTTATGACTGTCAAAATGATCCCTGTAATTTGGGCGCATGTGTATGGCTGTGCATGACGCAGTGAATGCGGGTTAAATAATGTTCGTAGTCGCCGTGCTTGGCTTCGATTTTGCCGGGGAAAGGAAAGTGAGCGGCAGAGACGGAAAGTGACAGGAGTCGACATACAACCACGAGAGCGAAAACAGACGGATCTCAAGGCAAATGGATGCTGGTAATGAAACGTAGTAAAAATTAAATGACAAATGAGTCGGTGTAAAATCTGAGTGAAGGAATAAAACTACAGCAAAACTGCATCTGATGATCCAGTCGAAGGACGCTTATGGAAGGATGTAAAAACCCCATATGTAACTATTTTGAATTTCATTAGTATGACATTGCTTTGAGGATATGGGGACAAAAAAAATTTGTAAAAATAAAATAAAATAAAAAAAGGACAGGAGATTGCCAAGCTTTTTTGTTCTTCTAGAACAATAAGGATATAGACGACTTCGAAATTATTCCAGAGTTTTCGGCAATGACGAAACAATGACAGAAGTTCCTCCGGTCCACAGAAGTTCCTCCGGCCCAATCGAATTACTCAATGACGAAATGGAGAAATTATTTCTTTCTTCTGCTTCGTTTTTCTGCGTAACCACGGTCTAAAATTATGAAACCCGTGGCAATCAGTGAAAAAAATGGACAAACCCGACTGTACAGAAGCCTTACGTGGTTGGTGGAGGAAGGGATAGCGCCGGAGTTGGCGTGGAGTGGAGAGCTGGACTAGCCTGCAAGTCTTCAAAAAAAAGTTTTCTCTGTCCGTTTATGCAAGCAACACACTAGCCAATCCAGCGGCCGCCATTGCAATCCACTCACACCAACACTCCACGTTGTGTCCGATCCAGCGTCGCAGTCCACGGATCGACGGACCTGTACCTCGCGTTGGTTGGTCCGTGTCAAAAGTGTGGGAGGCCGCAGCGCATGGACGGGAGTTAGCTTGCTGTGTATTATTATGTAATTACTCTACAGTTGGTTGTTGCCATTTGGCCTTGTTTGTGTGAAGCAGACAATATAAGGATCCATATCTTGTCATGCGATTGCAATTTTTGCTATCCGTTTTCCGCTCGTTTCATTAGTTAGATTCACAGTGGCATTTTGTCACTTGGTTTCAGAGGCTAATTTTAATATGTTTCTGTCGCCTATAGCCATTACAAAACCGGTGGACCATCGTAATGAGGGGAAAAGGGAGGAGAGGGAAAAGCAGATATTTTGGCCAATGGTATCAAGACATAGTTCACGAGATCACGAGAATTGCAAACTGAACCATGTAGCTCATCTCTGCAAAAAGGACTACAGCACGGGGAAGCGGTAATTGCACACCATTGAGACATCTGGAAAATGCCGCCAAATAAACAATCGGCCGGCCATCTTGCCGTCGGACGAGGCCGATTGGATAGAAACCGAGAAGCACGGCATATTTCAGCAGTTACGGCCAACAAGGGGTGAATAAAGTGAACAGATAAGTCTCTGTATGTTCGTAGCCTTGCATATTCGCCACGACGACTGTTGGATTTAAAATGACAGTCCATAAGGTTATTTAACTCGTGACATGTGCTTTTAGTCGAGCCGCGGCAGATTTCCGCGACCGTGAGCTGACGCGTTCTGCAGAATTTCCATCAAAGAAGCTGGTGCAGCTGACATACAAAAGCATCCGAAGTGAGGCAGGGCACCAGAAATGGCAAAGTGTCAACCGGGGATCAATGTCCGGCATAGCAACCACAACTATCGTGTTTGTCCGTTCCGATTGGCGATTGGCGATTGTCGATTCTCAAACTTCGATTTACCGGTTGTCGAGGGTTCAGCTGCACAGCCTTGCAGGCAGGTGGAGATTTCGGCGAGCGTTGGGGGGACTCCTGGTCTGATTTAAATATACCCTACACCTCACCTCATCGTGACATGCTGGGCTTTGCATGACTTGCCCCTTCCCAAGTGAGTATTTCGAAGGGGTGGAAGGGAGGAGGAGGCAACTGTCAAAACCATACATCTCCGATCCTTGGGTCCTTGGGTTCGAGAACCAATGCATTTTGCCAACATCTTCGTGTTCCCGCCACAATCAGAGTTGACCTTGCGTATGGCCCCGTCTGGTCAACGCAATACTCCTTCCCTCCCATGTCCTTCCATGCTGGACCTGATTCCGTGACGTTTGCTCTGGCTCCCCTGACCAGGTACGCCTGTTTCACTTTACATTTTTATATTAGTACGCCACAATGCGAATGCTTGTCTAGCTGAGTAGTAGCCTCATGTCGGAGAACAGATGATTCAAACGGATGCCAGAAACCGACTGTAGAGCAAACGGCAATCTCGAGAGGTGGGTTGTCGTTCGGCATGTTCAGCTAGAATGGCCGGCTCCAACAATGCAAGGGCTTACAAGACGAGCTGAGAGCTCACCAGGAGACATTTACAATATCCTGCATTGTACGACTTTGCTTTGTCTATACTGTGGACGAACAAATAAAGAGAAGCTTTGTTGGTTGCACAGCAGAGTCCATGTATAAGTTGGAGGTCATTGCCTAAACAAGACTAGCGCGCTATGGCCTCTCTCCTTCTTTCCCATATCAATGTTGGAGGAACCGAAAACAAAAGGCGGTCGCACTTTCTGCCACCAAGGCAGAAAATAAGTTAGCGGCAAAAAGCTTCCTGCACGTTCAGCTCACACCAACGTGGGACGCAGACGACAACACAAACAAGGGCAGCTGAACCGAACCACGCAGCAACACACGCAGACACGCAGACGCGCCATTTGCCTTCTTCTGGCCATTATATTTACCGACTTTCAACATGGCTGCCGTGGTTTCCACTGGGCAGGTGATTGTCCCCGGGCAGCACCTCGGTCTGGCCAGCCAATACCTGCCTGGGCCTGGAACACACCTCACGGACGGACATGTGTTTGCCTCGCTCCTAGGCCACGTGCAGATTGCCAAGTCGGCAGCGGCCATCGCAGCAGACAAGAAGAGTGCTGCGGCACCAGCCGGCCCGGCGAAGCGGCTCACGCGCATCGAGGTCCCGACCGCGACACCGGCCGCCGACAGCGTTGACCGCAGGCCGACGATTTCCGTGTCCCGTGCGGCTCTTGCGGATGGCGGTGAGGTCTTGCCGGACGTTGGAAACACGGTGCTGTGCCGCGTGACCCGCATCACGCAGAAGCAGGCGGTGGTGGCCATCCTGGTGGTGGGCGAGACGGTGCTGGACACGGAGTGGCAGGGGCTGATCCGGACGCAGGACGTGCGGGCGACGGAGAAAGACCGGGTCAAGATCTACGAGTCGTTCCGGCCGGGGGACATTGTGCGGGCGCAAGTGATTTCGCTGGGCGACCAGGCCAACTACTACCTGTCGACGGCGAGCAATGCACTGGGTGTGGTGATGGCGACGAGCGAGACGGGGAGCCCCATGTACCCGGTCAGCTGGAAGGAGTACATCGACCCCGAGACGGGCTTGAGTGAGGCGCGCAAGGTGGCGAAACCTTTTTGAGGGAGGCATGAATCTACACAGGACAAACGAATAACGGATGACCAGCGACGAACAGGCGGACGGACGGACAAATGAAAAAGAAAAAAGAAAGAAAAATGAAAAGAAAAGAAAAAGGCAAATGAACTAGCGACAACACGGTCCCGGGCTTCATCGTCGTGAAGCATCTGAGAAGACTTCCGTCGTGGATGGCTGAGTTGCCACGGAGGTGCATCTGGCCACTGGAAGCGAAGTCGCCTGAGGTGCTCACGATCATATGAAGGTACAGCACTGTCTACTGTCCCCCGGTGGCCCGCACCCGTTCACGATCTGGCCTGCTTCCCAGTCGACTCAACCGCGGTACGAGAATACATTTGGGCCCAGATCCCTATTCAACTAATTTACGAGTATACGATTCCACGGCTTAGCCACAGCTTTTGTGGCTTTCATGTTGATGCACAACTCATAACGGGGCAGTTCGGCGAGCGCATAAATCTTGGCTGCACATCATTCATGCGGCCGTTAGTGACAGCGACTCTGCCGCCCCGGGGCACTATTTCCTCCAATGCCGTTTATCCTCCCGGGAAACGGCCACGTCAGAGACAGTTCGAAAATGGCAAGACAAGTTGCTCCTGCGAGCGGCTTGCAAAAATAGATTCCATTGTTCTATCTTGCAAGCGGCTGTGACGGATTCACGGATTCACGGATTCACGGATAGGCAGCGATTGGCGGGGATCTTTGGATCTCTAATGCGGCAGCCATCTGCCCGTTGTCTTGCAACCAAACCAGGAACGGATCTTTCCTTCCTAATGAATGGGTTGCAAGACGACCGTAAACAGAAAGCGAAATAATTTCACGTGGAGCGAAATAGAGAGCGTCTTATGGAGTAATTACTGCGTCCGCTGAAGCCCCTGTAACATTACTGACAGGGTTGCCACCAGGAAACGCCGCACAGCAATAAAATACACGAAGAAACATTAGGCCTCGAGTAATGGGCAGAACAATAAGAAACAACAAAAGAAAACAAAAGCACAGCGTTCCAGACGTCTAAGGAATGTCACGAACCGATGTTGAATGCGATCGGCAAAACTATGGCCATTTTAGTGCCCTGTAGTCTATTTAGGTGTCCGCTGTCTGCCAGCAGGAGTGGGCGACAGCCCCTGTCGTGAACCCCTGGTGGGAAAACGCGCCGTTGGTTCAGGGGAGAACAAGCGCTTGACGTCACGCATTATTTATGGCGTAAACTGCCCCGTCTGGGCATATTGCGACAGTGAATCGTCTAAATCTGCGGGAGCGACAGCGCATATGGCCGCAGTAGGGGCATTAATACGAGGTAATGGCAATGCCACTTTGGTTGTGGGCCCTCGGGGCTTCTTTCCTCGTCATGGCGCACATACCACAGGTGGCACCCTGGACTCCTGCCCAAAATAAACCGACAAACACCCAACCAAGGCACGCAGAACACACAGACATTATATCCTTACCAGGAGGGGAAGGCGCGGCCAACTGCAACCACACCACCTTCCTCCTGAGATCTGAGAGGAGACTATTTTGCTTTAGGCGCCGAGAGGGAAGGTGACAAATTCTGACCTCTTGTTGTCTCTCCTCCCTTTTGACGTCTCGACAACATTTCGTCAGTTGCATCGTTCGTCCGCTGGACCAGCACAACGAGATCGAGGCCACGACCTCTCGCGCGGCACGCCGCAAGTGTAATTGAAACGACACGCGACGACGTGGCGCGACACCTAAGCCAGCTACCGTCGGCATCGACGACCACACGACAGTCACGGCCACGTCAACAACACATCAGCAACGAGACGACAAACACGACAGCAAGAACAGATATTTCCATTTCAGTTACTACATCTGTCATGGCCACCGCCGGAGAGGCTTCGTCGTCGTCGTGCCCATGCCCACAATGTGGCTTCGCCGTCCCCCTTGCCAGCGACGCCGACACTCTGCTGCGGCAGGCCCGCCAGCAGATCCTAGCTTTGGAATCACAGGTCGCCCTGCTCGACCAAAAGGCTGCCGCCGCAATCGACCGCTGGGCCGACTACGAAGACGAACTGACAGCTCTGCGGCGAAAGCTTTCGTCGGCGGGAGCAGGCAGTGCCGCTGCATCCACATCCACATCCACGGACGGCGCTGGTAACCCGCCTCTCACACCTGCCTCGCCAACACGCACCGCTTTCTTGCCCGCCGGCGCCGCCAGCCGCTTGTCGGCCCTCTTGTCGCCCCGGCCGGCCAAGTCAACGCCCAACTTGAAGGCGGCTGCAACTGCCACTGCCGCTGCTCCAAACAGCACCGTGGCGGCACCACCACTACCGTCGCTGCCGCCGCCATCACCATCACAGCCGTCACAACAGCCTCCACAGACACTGTTGCAGCCCAGCAAGCCGCAAACTACGGCCGGCATGCCGACGCCGCCGCCATCGGCCACCACCACCCGTGACGCGTATGACTCGACAGCCACATCGCCCGCTCCAAGGACGCCGTACGGCTCCTTTCCTTTCTTTGGTGGCAAGACGCCATCGGCGACGCAGCCGCCGTCTCAACCAGAGGCAGACACTGTCCCCTCCACGAAAGAGCTGCTCGACGCCCTCACGCGCGAGCAAAAGTTGCGCCGCCAGGCCGAGGGCCGTCTCCAAGACACCAGTCGCGAGGTCGAAGAACTCAGCGTCTCGCTGTTTGAGCAGGCCAACGAAATGGTGGCCGAAGAGCGGCGTGCGCGCGCGCGCCTCGAAGCCCGCGTCGCCGTCCTCGAACAGCGCGACACGGACAAGAAGCGGCGGCTGGAGCGGCTGGAACAGGCCATGGACCGCATCGAGCGACTCCGAGCCATGCTGGGCGCTGTGGATGGTGGCAGTGACCGCACAAAACCATCACGCAGTGACGAAGTGTCGCTGCACGAGAAGCAAAAACTGCCCATGACGACGGCGATTGCATAAGACGCGCACACGTTGCATTACTTGGACATTTGCTCGCCGACACTTACTTTGCTATATTGGGGAGCGGGAAAAGGAACAAAAGGACTTGGCTGGGTAGGGCTTCCCAGGAAAGGGACTGGGATACATGGGAGAGGACAAAAAGGCCAAAAACGAGACCGGTCTGTCTTGAGCGGGCACAAAGGATATCATCTACTTCATTTTACGAGGACGTCCTTGGACATATCGGGAAACATAACGGACAGCTGCAACTCGGCACGGCGTTTATACCAGGTTGCATATTATTGGGAAATCAGGAATCTAGGGAGATAACATCCACCAAATTGGCACACATCATATTTACGAACCGGTATTCAACTTCTTCAACTGCTCAACTGCATCGTATATCAAGTTTATTTGATTTATATATATGTATGGTAGACTTATCTGTCCAGTTCTCATATGCCTTCCAAACGCCCCCCTTTTTTGGGGCCGGGTATTCATGTACTTTCGTCACAACACAACGCCCTCTTTACTGCGACTCGCCACCAGCCGTCCGGCCTGCCTCATCCACCACCGCAAACCGTGCGTTGGCCGCCGTCAGCTGCGCTCGTGCGCCCTCGTCTAGCAGCCGGTACCACTGCTTGAGCAATCCGATAAACTGCGCCTCCCGATCCATGTCCTCGACAGGCGGGCCGTTGACCTGGGGCGGTGGCGACGGCGACGGCGGCGACGAAGCCTCCGCCTGAGCCGCGGCGTACACGTGTACGTCGTCGCCCCCCTCTTTTTGGCTGGCCCTATCCTTCGCCCCTTCTGCGACGACCTTGGCCGGAAACACAGCATAGGCGCTCTCGTCCGTTGACCGCAGACCAAAGCCCTTGTCGTGGAGCGCCACCACCTCGAATCGCCGCAACAGCAGACCGTCGCCCGCCCGGAACGTGGGCATCGTGTCCTTGTGCGCGCGGAACACGTGGACCTCGACAATAGCGTCAATGTCCGCACCCGCCGCACCAGATGTCGAGTGTACCGACACGGAGCCAGCGTCGCTGGCGTTGTCGGTGGCGTTGTTGGTACTACTGGCGGCCATGGCCGCTGGGCTTCCTCTCCGACTCCCACCGCCGGCCGCATGCAAGTTATGCAGGTGGTGCCGCGAGGCCGAGACGTGCTCGACAAGGGATGGATCGGTCGCCGTCAGCGTCATGGCATACTGTCGCGTCCGTGTGCGCCGTGGCGGCGCGTCGTCTGACGACGATGTGGCGACAACGGCGACATCCAGAAGCGTCCGGAGACGCGGGCGCAGGTTGCGCAGCGGCACGCAGTCCGGGACAGTATCGCGGCAGCGGTCGAGGGCAAGCTTCACCTCGGCCATGGAAGGCGGCGGAGGGGCCATGAACACGCTGGCCACGGCCTCCTTCTCTTTCTCCTCTTCTGCCTCCACTTCCTTTTCCTGCTCTTTTTCTTTTTCTTTCTCCTTGCCCTTTGCTTTGTCTTTCGCCTTCGAGGCGGTCCGCTTCTTAGAAGTCGCACCCCGGGCAACTTGGACACTGACGTCTTCGCCAGCATCCTCTACTTTGGTCGAGTCCATAGCTGCGGCCGATGCTGTGGCAGCGGCAGACCGCGTTTTGGCAGCAGCTGTCGACGCTGTTGCATTGTCGACCGCACCGGTCGCCGTCGCTCCGTCTGGAGCGGCACGCGCTCTCTTAGAGCGCCGCATTGTTGCACCGCGTGCAATCTGGATGCTTGCGTCGGGTTCTTCAGCCGGCGTAGCGTCGGCCACGGCGGCCGTCATGGCAGCGGCAGCGGCAGCAGCAGACGTTTTGCTGCTCGCATCGAGGGTAGCGGTGCCGCTGGGCACGACTGGCTGCGGGCTGAGGCTCCGCCGCAGACGGCTGTTCGTCGAGCGGAGAGACATTGTATGGCGATTTTCGGCGACAGTAGTAGAGGACGTCGCGGCTGTGTCATCTGCGTTGACTTGAAGATGCAGTTGGTCGTCCTTTTCTTCGGGCAATTTGGACAATGTGGTTTTTTCAGGCGGCTCCTCTGTTGTTTCCTCTTTTCCGTCACTGCTTGTGTCCTTGTGTAACGCTGTTGCTGCCTCCGCTTCCCCGGCACGTGCTTCGGCGGCCGCGTCGGCTGACTGAGCAACTACTGCATCGCTGGTGTCTCCCGTGGGTGCCGGTTCAGTGACAATAATGTCTACTTCGTCGGCGTCTTCGACGGCAATGTCTGACTGCTTCGAGACAACACTCTGCATGTCAACGTCCGTAGCCACATCCACATGCATCGAGTCGCCATGGTCTTGACCGTGAACGGCTTGGCGTGGCGTTGGTGTCGACTCTCCATCCATCACATGGTCGTCGATCATGTTATCGTGTTCGGCCATGTCGACGTCGCCGCCGCTAGCCACACTGCGCATATCAACGTCCATTTGCTGCTGCTCGAACTCGACACTCATTACCATCTCCGTCAAGATCTGGCTCTGGATCTGTCCGTCAACGTCGTCGTCTTCGGCGATCGCCGTTACCTCCGTGTGCTGAAATGACCTGAGCTGAACTTGGTCGGCGTGATCGTGGCGTCCAAAGCTGCCAGCCCCGCCGTCTTGTGTCTGCATCGGCGTCAGCAGATGCGCTTGGGCAGCGGGAACGTCAGCCTGTTCCGTGATCTGAGTAGCGGATATTGACTGCACCTCGCCAGGCGCAGTGCCGGTGGCGCCATCCTGGGCAGATGCGTGCTGTGTTGGTGGCGGAGAGAATGGCGTTTCTGAAGCAGAGGCAGCAGCTGTGGCTTCTTGTGCGAGCCGGGCGGCCTGGCGGCGCGTCTGGTGGGCTGGCTCTGGCGCTTCTGACGCCTCTGAGATTTCTGGGGCCTCTTGCAGTTCGACAACGACCTCCGTCGGGGGTTGTTCTGGGCGGTCTTCCTCAGGTATGTCGACATCGGCCTCAGCCATCGCCACGTCTTCACTGCCGATGTCCGGCTGGTCCTGGTTTTCGAGATCGGGGCCAGTTACTCTGCTGTCGTCTTCTCTCGCTAAAGATTCAACGGTTGGCTGCACGGGCTCCTCCGCTATCGGCTGCTCCATGGTGTCTCGTGTCGTTTCCTTTGCGGCTTCAGCAGCCTGCGTCTCGGCATCGTTTGCCTCCTCGATCACAGCAGCCTCGACGGTCTCTTTATCAGCAGGCAGGACATCCTCGGCTTCGTTCATCTCTTCAGCCGGCTCGATCGTTTCCGCTTTCACCGGCTCTTCGGCCTTCTCGGTTTCTTTCGCGTCTGCAGCGAGTTCCGCTTCGAGTTCGGCCTCAAGCTCTTTCTCGACCTCGTCCTCCGACTCAGATTCAGCATCAGCAGCAGGTGCATCTTGCTCAAGTCCGTCTTCCCGTTCGTCTTCTGGTTCAGCCGTTTCCGCTATTTCACCGTCAGGACGAACCGAGACGGCATCATCTCCCTCCGGCTCTCCCTCTTCTTCCGGCTCATCTTCCTCCCTCTCTTCAAGCCCTTCCTCCTCATCCTCCTCCTCCTCTTCCTCTTCCTCTTCCTCTTCCTCTCCCTCTTCCTCTTCTTCCTCTTCCTCCTCATCCTCTTCCTCGCTTTGTTCTTCGTCTTCGTCCGGAGGACTTGAAGCTGCCGCGGGTTCTCTTGGCACGCCTGATGGCTGCCCAAATCCCGGAACAGTGGGTGGCGGGATGGGCGTCTCAGAAACAAGCTGTTTCGATTGCTGTCGAGGAGGTGGCTGTGCATCGTCGTCAGAGTCCGAAAGCAAATCGATCACGACTGGTTGTGCTGGTTGAGATGGTCGTGCCGGCGGCTGATACAGCCGAAGTCGCTGGGAGCCCAGCGACTGATGCCCGCCCTCTTCATCGTCCTCCTCCTCCTCCTCCTCCTCTTCTTCTTCTTCCTCTTCGTCTTCTTCATCAAAATCTTCTTCCTCTTCTTCAAACCTTTCGCCACCTTCTTCATCTTCTTCGTCATACTCTTCACCTCCTGCCTCCGCTTCTTCGTCATCCCGGTCGCGGTCTGTTGAGAACCTGTGTTGGGGTGCAGCAGCATAGCGGTCGTCGTCGGCCTCCGCATCGGCATCTTCGTCGTACTCTTCTTCCTCGTCTCCCGCGTCCTCCTCACCTTCTCCGTCAAACGTCGCGGCACCGCCTTGGTCGTCGACGTCGGCGTCGTCCCCAACGTCGTCGTCAACGTTGGCATAGTTGCGCATGTCGTAATCGTCGCCCGGCTGGTCCGTCTGCTCCACCTCACTATCCACGTCTTCGTCGCTCTCCTCCTCTTGCCTCACTTGACTATCGCCATCTTCGTCGATTACATCGACATGCTCAACGTCGTCTTCATCGCCCTCCGCGTCATCGTCGGCTCCTTCCCCTTCGGAGCCTTCCGCAGCAAGGTGGTCCGTTGGCTCAGCCTCTTCTGGGCCGTCGGACTCCAGGTCGTCCTCTCTAGATTGTCGGCTGGAGGGCTCGTCGGCCATGCCCACCATCTGCTCCTCGTCTTCATTCTGGTAACGCCGATCATTGTAGCCATATGCATCCACTTCTCGTGGCAGGTCCGTCGCCGTCACGGGCATGTCGTCTTCAAAGACGCCTTCGTTTGCGCCGCTCGCAATAAACGAGGATGCGGCGTCATTGGGCCGCTCTGTTGATGCTGTAACTTCTGCCGACGGTATAGAGCCCTCTGCATGCCGGGCGTCCAAGGTTGGCGCACTGATCGGCCACACAAGCACGTGGTCCTGACCAGCATTCTGAGGCGGTTCATTCGATTGTGGATGTGGTGACGGAGAAGCATGCTGTGACTTCTCGGCGGGCGCTCCGGTCATTCCGAAGCCACCATGCAAGCGGTGTTCGGGTCCACTTTCGCTATGGCCGAATGAAGAAGCATGTGATGCTGTGTGCTGCGACGGCGGTTCGGGATAGTGGTACTGAGGATCGCCAAAGTGCTCGTCTGTAGCTGGTGGAGGCAAAGCGGCCACCTCGGTATCTTGAGCGTGGCCCTGCTGCTGCTGATGAAGATGATCATGTTCAAGAGAATTAGTAGGATCACCAAAGTGGAACCGGACATGGTCGTTGAACAGGGCGCCGTCGGGCACAAATCCCAATGCATCGGCGCCAGAGGTCCCGAACGGCACCACAGCAGGTGCTCCAAAAGGAAGATTGCTACTTTCCGCAGGGTGTGGAGCACCAAAAGGGTTGCTAGTGCCTGCGACAGGCGCGGACACTGCAAAAGGATCATTCGTTGTCGGCAGCGACGGTGCGCCAAACGGGTTGCTGCCAACAGGCTGCGTAGAGGCCCCGAAAAGAGCAGATGCAGTCCGCTCGCTGGTGGCAAAGGGATTGGGAATGCTTCCCATCTGCACCTGACCAAAGACAGGTGTGGTCGACGCAGGCACGTTTTCTTGGCGAAGAGCGGGTGTAGGCGTGTCCAGTTGCGATGTAGGGACTGGCGGTGACAAGTGCACGTTCTCGAAGCCAGACCGTGGATGCACTTGTGTCCGCGGTGCCGGCGACATAGGAGTGGCCGTAGTTTCTGTCATGACAGTCGTCATCTCTGGTTCTGGCCGAGGCGCAGTTGTCGGAGCCGCGGCGTCCAAGGTCATCGGCGGCGATGGGCGTGCTTCCTCTGTCTCTTCCTTCTCCCGTTCATCCTCGTCTTCGGAGAGCATGGTCTGCTTTGGCTCGGGTTCCGGGCTCACAGACTGGCTGCTGTATCGCCAGGCATTGCTCGGCCGCCCAAAGCGCGTTCGTTTCCGGCCTCTGCCACGTACACCGCCGTCGTCCTCAAAAATGTCGAAGCCGGGCTCAAACAGCGAGCCAAACGAGATCCTTGCACGCTTGATAAACGCGGGCGACGCATATTCTTCGTCGTTCAAGATCGGCCGCGGGAGAGGCGACATGGGAAGGTGAAATAGATCGCCGATAGGCGGTGAGGATGGTGGCGCCAGCGCATGATGGTCGAGAGAAGCATGGCCGTTGGTGCCGTCACGTCCGTCTCGTGTCTCCGTGCCTATGTCCCCCGCCTCCTCTGGCTGGTCGACATCAATCACATGCGCCTCCTGTGCCTCGCCCACTTTTACCTGTAGTACAATCCGTCCACGGAACTCCAGCTGCCACTCCACGCGTGAGCCCGGCAGTTTCAGGGAGGACTCGTCTTTGGACCAGCTTGCTCCCTGCAAGCTCAGAAGCAGCTCATCGCCGCCACCGAGGCCACTATCGGCCACAGCGGCCGCGCTAGCTCCGTGCAGCTGGACACGGATCTGGCCCTTTGAGCGGCGCAAGCGGACGTCGGGCTCGGCGAGCAAGAAGGCGAGCGAGCGGTTGACCGAGTTGTAGGGCCACACAATAGTGACGTCACCACGGACGGCGCGTGAGATGCCGTCGGAGGCGGTCGTCAAGTCAGGGCCGAGCTGTGCGATTGGCGTCACGGTCGCTGTGGAGAGGATCGCGGCCACCGACGTCTCCGCACCGCCGTCGCGACCGCCGCCATTCCCGGCGGGCATGGCGACGGTTTCTCCGGTGTTGGCGCACGACAGTAAGAGGTGGATGAGAAGTGTTGTATGGCTTTAAGAAGTGTTGTGTAGCTTTAAGAAGTGTTCTCAGTGAAGCGCATTGTCATGAGACGAGGGATGCAGAATGCAGCCCCCAGCGCCGCGGTTCGAATAGCGGTAACGAAAGCCGTCGCGTCAACGAAAGGCAGCTATTTGTGTGGCGTTCCGTATTTGGGTATCGTGGGTTGGGTGGTGTTGTCGTTGTCGTCGGGTTGCCGTGCAGCTGGGCGACGTTGAAGCCAAAACACAGCTTGATAGTGTGGTGATGTCGTTTGACCTGAAAGCGTCGATGGAGCTCATTCACGCGCCTGTCCTGGACCCACTATTCCTGTTGAACTTGGCACCGGCAAGAGCAAGCTTGTTTGTTGCGCTTCGGTAGGTGCGACCGAAAGAAGAAGGCGGTGAGAGGGCAGTGCAACCCTTGCGGCAGAAAACAGCGAGACAGCCCAGCGACCCTGGCACTCGGCAGTTAGGGGTGTGTGCCCCACGAAATCACATCATCGACCCCAACACCCTTCTCGACGATTATTTCCACCACTTCCACACAGCCCGGCGCGCAAGGCTTGTGTTCGCAACATGCAAGTGCTGTTGCGCAATCGACACCTGGCGATGCTTGCCGAGACTACTCGCTGGGCGAGGGGGGGGTTTCCGCGAGCTGCGTGTAAGACGGGTAGAAGATGATCGCAGTAGCTTTTGCAGCTGGGGAATGAATCTGTGGAATCATTTCTTCATTATTTTGATGTTTTGGAATACTGCGTTTCCTCCATTTTACGTCTTGGGGTTTATTTTAGATTTTTTGCGGCCTTTTGTTCCAAAACGAATTTTTCTTTTCTTTTTCTCTATTTTCTTTTATTTATTTACTTTACTTCTTTTTGCAATGTGCATATATTCTTCCATCACTCGACAAAAGCCATGACAACTCCAAGATTTGCTGTCCGCAGCGTGGCCATTATCGGTGCCGGGTCAAGTGGCCTGACAGCAGCCCGATACATCCAAGAACAGGGTGTATACGACCGTGTTGTGGTATACGAGCAGCGATCCGAAGTGGGCGGAATATGGAACTACAGCTCGCGGGCAACGGACCAGGAACACATCCCGCAGGAATCGCCACACTTCCGGCCCGACGCGCCTCTGCAGCCAGAGGACGGCAAGACAGACGCACCCGAGTTTCCAACAGCCACATACGATGAGCTCTATGTGAACATTCCACATCATTTGATGGGTTTCACGGACATGGCCATCAGCGACGTGCATGAGGCCAACCACCCCGGCGAACCTCTTCCCATCTTCCCGCACAGGAGGACGATTGCCGAGTATCTTATCAGCTACTCCCAGGACGTACGGCATTTGATCCGGTTCAACACAAAGGTGGACAACGTGCGCCTGCTCCGGCGACCGAGAAATTGGCAGAGAACTGGGACCAACGGGGCGGCCAATGGGGCGACCAACGATTATGTAGACAGCTGGGAGATCCATTCGTCCGACACGCGCAGTGGTACTCCCACTGTTGAGACATTCGACGCGGTGCTTGTGGCGCAAGGTCACTACGATATCACGTACGTCCCGGCTATTGCTAACATCGAGGCGTTCGACGAGGCCTACCCGGGCACTCTCACGCACTCCAAGCGGTACCGCAACCCGGCGCCGTTCCGCGGCAAAAAGGTCATTGTGGTCGGCAACTCAGCGTCAGGGCTCGACATTTCGAGCCAGATCAAGACTGTCACCAAGGAACTGTACATGTCCGTGAAGTCGCCCGCGATCTCCGACCAGTTCAAGAAGCTCACGGGGGCCGAGGAAGTGCCTCCGATCCAAGAGTTTCTCGTGGAAGAGCGCGGCGTGCGCTTGGCCGATGGCCGTGTCCTGCGCGACATTGACGCCGTCATCTTCGGCACGGGCTACCTCTTTTCGCTGCCCTTCTTGCAGCAGGCCAAGCCGACGGAAGCGGAAGCGCAGGACACGGTCAACGGGCTCGGTTCAATGCTGTCCAATGGTCGTCGCATCCACCGGCTGTACGACGACATGTTCCACATTGACCACCCTACGCTGGCCTTTTTGTGCCTGCCAATGATGGTCGTGCCGTACTCGCTGACGCAGGCCCAGGCCGCCGTCGTGTCGCGTGTGTGGGCAAACACGCTGGACCTGCCGACCACCGAGGAGATGAACGAGTGGGAGCGCGAGGCCGAAAAGGTGCGTGGACCGACGTTCCACAAGTGGAAGCACGGCGACGACGGCGTCTACGTCAACGCGTGCTACGAGCGCATCATGCACGGCCCGCAGAGCGCCACATCGCGTGCGGGTAAAGAGCCGCCGCACTGGGACGACCGCCTTGTCTGGATGCGGGCGATAACGTTGTTTGGCAAGGTCAAATTTGAAGAGGGCGGCCACAAGGCGACGTCGTTGCAAGAGCTTGGGTACGTCTACGAGGAGGATTGGAAGGAGAAACAAGCCGAAGCCGAAGCCGCAGCCGCGGCCGCCAGCATTGCAAAGGATACGCCGCTCGTTGCAACCAACGTCCCAAAGGACGTGCCGACGGTGGCAATCAATGTGACTGCGCCTGTAGCCGCCGTGGCTGTTAGCGGTGCGTGAGAAGGCAATGGGAAGAGAATACAGAGTATATGAATCTGGATATTGAATTTGAAGCCGCTGTCCCCAGCTTTGAAAGTCGGATTTTTATAATGCAGGATCCACTGGATGCCGTTTGATTTTGTATCGTTTTCTTTGTTCTTCACGATTTACATGCCTATGGGGATTGGGTGGGACGAGTTGAGACATGCAGTGTACGGAGTACAGACGAGGCAAATCCACTGTTGTTCACCCCAGTGTAAGTGCCCGATCCGGCGAGTCACGCCCACTACACCGATACTGGGCCGATCGGTATCGGACGCCGACAAGACATACAAAGAGAAGCTCAACGTGCGAAGCAGCAATTGGATGGATAGCGATTGATAGCAATGGGCGCGCACCTTCCGCAGGTACGCCAGGCACAAACGGGAAGGTCGGACTCGGGTTTTGCATTCGAAACGTGCGGAAGGCGCCAACTCGCGCAACACTTTGCCCATTGCCCACCAGTGTTTGCCAACTTTCATTGGTTCCTTCTGCATTTGCGTTTTCCCAGTGCATTCTGTCGTCTTTGCGACGATGGGGGTCTGTTTTGGCAACGCGCTGTGTAAATAGCTGCCTAGCAGCATCCGTCTTACCTGGACGGTCGATTCCGGTAGCCGCAAGTGTCGTCCTAATACCACTATAACCTTGAATGCAGTCACCGGAGAGTTCACTAAACCAACCACAAGCCAGCCCAAAATTATCAAAATAGGAAAAGGCAGACAAGCCACCCCTGACGGAAAGTGCCACCAGCCGCCCCCACACAATACTCGCTGGGTAAGCGGCAAGGAAGGACCGCGCGGTGTCGGAGCAAAGAAAGAGCCCTGACAAAGGGCGTGCCTGCGGTTTTTGACATGACCGACCCCGGGGTGGGGGATTTTCTGAATTGGGATGGCTCGAAATAAGCACTGTGCTCCTGCCTTGTCGTCCACCGCACCTGTCCGCCGGTTCACCATAATGAGGAAAGAGCAACCCTCATACTTGTACTCCCGTACCCCGTCAACTTTGCCGTCAGTTCTATACTCCGTCGTTCTTCTCTCCTTCACAGCTGTTCCACGTCCCGTCCTTTTTTTTTCGAGGCTGTGTTGTTGTTCGTGACGATCGTTTGCCAAGCTTTGCTTGGTGTTGATTTATAATATTAGCTCTTGTTTGGGTCTAGGTCTGCACTTAGCCCGTTGACCACCGTTCCTGCCTCGCGTGCCACTTCTTATCGCCTGCGCTCGCTTGCGCCTGCCGCTTTCTGGGCCCTCTGTCTCCCACCTCACTAACTACGCACACACTTGTTGCGACTCGTACCTTCCTCTTAGCCTTTGGCTCTGACTTCTTATCATTCACCATTCACAATTCATTTGCTGTTCCTTTTCGTCTCATTATCAACCATCTCATCTCACTCGAAAAGGCAGCAGTCGCGCCTCAACGTCGGATCGTCGACTTGCCCAGCATGGACTCTTTCCACCTTGACACCCTGATCGGGTCTCAGACCGCAGACTCAGCGGCTTCGCCGGACCACGCCACAGACGTATCGGACGCTGGCTCCAGCTCGGAATGCTCGTTTGACGGCGCCCCCGACGGCCGCAAGCCGCCGCCGCGCGACCTGTCTCATCTGTATTCCGAAGCCACGAACCTGCGCGTAGCAAGCAAGATGAAGGAGTACTATAAGTTCTTCCAAATCCCAAACATTGCTAATCTCGCTGGCGGCAAGTCGTCCCTCCCCTATTCCCGTCCATACGTCTGGTGATTCCTCTGGCCTTCCCGGCTGCCGCTGACTTGTAACAATCTGCATGCCCAGGCCTGCCCAATGTCCAGTACTTTCCTTATGACACGCTCGAGGCCAAGATTGCGAAGCCAGAGCGCTGGACGCCATCGCCCAACAAACAGGGCATCGCGGACGACAACGAGGGCGACGAGGACCTTGTCCTCGTGACCGACGGAGTCGCTGCCGTCAATGTGGCTTCAAAGGCATCGTCCGCGCCGTCGGACCGCACAGCGCCTGAACGCCTCGTCATACCCAAGATATCACCCGGCGGCGTTTTGCCAACTGAGAAGATTGATCTTGCTACCGCACTGCAGTACGGCGGTTCCGACGGCTACCCGCCGCTTCTAAGCTGGATTCGCAACTTTGCGCGAGAGTACCTGCACCCGAATGTGCCATACGAGGGCGGCGTGGACGTTGTGCTGACCGTCGGCTCTACGGACGGCCTGTCCAAGACGCTCGAGCTGTTTGTCGACAACTGGAACCCAGTTCGGGACGACATTAGCACACGGCCGGGTCTGTTGTGCGAGAGCTTCGTCTATGGCAACGTGCTGAGCCAGATCGCACCCAAGGGCCTGCAGGTCGTGACCGTCGAGGCAGACGCCGAAGGCATGGTCCCATACGGCCCTGGCGGCCTTGAGGATGTGCTCGCGAACTGGGACGAGACCAGGGGTCGCCGGCCGCACATCATGTACACTGTAACGTGAGTAGCCCCGTTTTTCGTGTGTTTGCATATGTGCTCACTGTAACTCTAACACTCGTTAGGATGGGCCACAACCCGACCGGCATTGTGCTCAGCCTTGAGCGCCGGAAGCAGCTCTATGAGATCTGCAGCCACTACGACGTCATCATTGCCGAGGACGATCCGTACTGGTACCTGCAGTATCCATCGGCGGCGGTCAACGAAGCCGCTTCGCGCAACCTGCCCACACCCAAGTCGCCCGTTGTGCCGCCCACCATCAACGAGGCGGCTGGTCAGCGGTCGACGGGTTTTGCGTTCCTCGACTCGCTTGTGCCATCGTTTCTGGCCGTTGATGTCGACGGCCGTGTTGTGCGCCTAGACACCTTCTCCAAGACGGTTGCGCCAGGCTGCCGCCTCGGCTGGATCACGGCCCAGCCGGCTTTCATCGAACGCTTCACGCGCATTGCTGAGACGGGCACCGCGCAGCCGTCGGGCTTTGTGCAGTCACTCATCTCGGAGCTTGTCATGGGTCCGCTGCCCAGTTCGGGCTCGTCTTCCTTCTCGACCGCCGCCTCTTCCTCTTCCTCTGCATCGCCGTCAGCGACTGAGATTGCGGTGAGAAAGAAGAGCAAAAGCGATCCGACCTTCTCTGGCTGGCAGGTGGGCGGCTGGGTCCGTTGGCTCGAGGGCTTGCGCGGCGAGTACGAGCGTCGCATGAACCGCATGTGCACGATCCTCGACGAGGGTTCGTTCCAGCTCAAGCAGGGCACGCCCGTGCGGCCCTCCGACGCAGACTGGGGCGTCATCACCAAGACACAGCTGTACTCGTACGACTGGCCGCGCGGCGGCATGTTTGTGTGGATCCGCCTGCACTTTGAGGCGCACCCGCTGTGGCAGGCGCCGCGGGCAAACGGCGTCCCCGGCGACGTCATTGACGGCCCGCTGTTTTCGTTGGCGCTCATGTTCTTGCTGAGTAGCAAGCCGCATCTGGTGCTGATTAGCCCGGGCAGCATGTTCAGCGCCGACGACACCGTGCGGGCTGAACGTGGCTGGGCCTACTTCCGGCTGTGCTTCGCGGCCGAGAGCGACGTAACTTTGATCGAGAGCTCGAAGCGTCTTGTGGCCGGCATCCAGAAGTTCTGGAAGATCAAGAAGGCGGAGGACTTTGAGGACATCCTCAACAGCTCACCGGCGGCCATGGCCGACGCCGCAGAGGCTAGTGAGAATGGCGACCTGGGTAACCTGGGCGTGTGGATGGGTTGTTAGACGAAGCGGGGACAAACGATTTTGACGACCGGATGCTGTTTTGGATTTATGATGCTTTGATTTCGTGGCGCAGCCATGTTCTTGGATATTGTTGCTCTTTTCTCGCTTAGAATTACCCTCGCAATATTTGTATGACTCTGACGCTTGATGTGAACCAACCTGTCGCTTCCTTGCAGTTTCTCACCGTGGATGCTTTTGTGAGAGGATGAAGTCGGTGTGAGGTTAACGAGTGAGTAGAGGAAGAAAGTAAAACGACTGGTACACTCGTGAAGTCGATATGGCAAGCCCTCGTGGCCCACTGAACGTCTGATGGCCCACGTACCTCACGCATGATTCCAAATCGCCCATCTCTTCCCTGGCAACCTGGTGCTGCAGTTTGTAAGATTACGTGTGCACATTTTCTTTTGTTCTCAATATGTTTACCCGCCATTGGCCGTTGTACGTGCCAGTGGGGGAAGGACCGGCCAGAGTCGCCCAAACGAGAAGGCGCCACGATTGTCCGGTTGCACAACTCGAGAGAGAGAAGCTCAGTACGTAAGCACTGGGCCATGCGGAGCTTGGTTTCGACAGTGGACAATGGAGACAGGCACATGCGAGAAGTGACACATGTAGCAACAAGAGGGCAGCATTTCCCCAGCAGCAGCGACGTGCTGTTGCGTGGCAAGAAAATATGCAGGATGCGAGGCAGCTCAACTTTCATGTAAACAGTCTTGCCGTTCTCGGGGAAGAGAGACACACTCACGGTAAGAGCGATGTGTGGGAAGACATATATTAGAACATTATCAAACATTGTCAAAAGCACTCAGTATCAACACACGTATCACAGCCAGGGAGCATTTGGTAGTTTCCCAAGTTTTAGTATTTTTTGGGGTGCAATCATCTCCAACGGGGCTTCATGTTGGTATACCCTCCGCTGTCGACCGCGCAGACTCGTTTTTTTCGTAGTTTGTAAAAAACAGAAAAGAAAAAGATCACCGAATCCCGAAATACAGTTTTTGATTTCCGACCGATTCAACCGGCGTCCCATAATCCTCATACTCCCGGACCGACACTCGCTTATGCCTCGTTCAGCAGAGTCTTGAACTTGCCAGGGACAGTGACGGGCTTCTCCGTGTTCAGCTTCTTCTGGCCGACCTTGTCCTTGATGAAGGTGGCGGCGTAGGGGTTCAAACGCAGCATGACCTGCTTGTTGCGCAGCGGGTTCTTCTTTAGCACGTTGCCGCGCTTGGACTGGGCATCGCCCTTGGGGGCGCGCAGAACGCTCTGGATTTCCGAGCTGTTGATCAGGCGGGTCAGGTCGGCCTGGGCAACCAGGTTGGAGGGCAGCAAAAAGTCCTTCTTCAGGGTCGAGGCCTCGGTGGTGGAGCCGTAGATCTTGTCGAGAGCAGCGAACGCGGCCGAGGTCCAGACGACGAAGCGTCCGAGGTGGCCACCGGGGGCGAGCTGGAGCAGGTTCAGGGCGAAGACGGACGAGGTCTCGACACCGGCAATGTTGCGGAAGCCCTTGGCCAGGTCCTTGCCGTCAACCTCGGGGTCGTAGATGACGAGGGGACCGCGGCGCTGGCGGTAGCGGCGGCCACGGAGCTTGCCCTTGCCCGCACGCAGCTTCTTGCTGAGGCGGACCTTCTCGACATCGGCACCGGCACCAGCAGCCTTCAGCAGGGCAACGGCGTTGGCAGTCTTGGAGGCCGAGGCAAAAGCCTTGGAGTCGACGACCAGGGGCACCTCAGGGACGGAGGAGATCTTGTGGCCGCGGGCGAGCAGCAGCGGGGCAACAGCCGAGGCGGCAACGGCAGAGGCAGTAGCGAAGCGCTTCTGACCCTGGTTGACCTTGACGTGCCACTTGCGCCAGACCTTGGTGGGCGCGAACATGCGGCCGGAGCGGCACATGTTACCGAAAGCAGCCTGGCCGGCACGGTGGGTACCGCCACCGGAGACACGAGGGATACGGGCAACAGCGCGACCTGGAGTATATGTTAGTGTTCTGTTGTCGGTTCGTCCCTCTTGGCCAGTCGAATCTCGTCTTTTCTTTGTTCGATCTCGTTTTTCGTTCCATTTCGTCTCCGTCCTCTCCATTTCATCCCCTCTCTCTCTCTCTCTCTGCGGATTCACTAACCAGTGCCCCAAGACTCGGCGGAGGTCTGGTGACCGGCCTTCTCGCTGACGGAGTACGGCTGGCGCTTGTTCTTGGCCATGCCGGTGTGCACCTGCTGAACAATATCCGGGCGGATCGGGCTCAGGAAGACGGCCGGGATGGGGTGGGTGGCGCTGGTGGGCTTGCCATCAGCGCCCTGGATGGTGACGGTCGGGCGGGAAGACATTGTGTCGGTATGTGGTCGTCGTCGTCGGCGGCTGTCGATGTCGTCGATGTGTCGTGATGGGAGAAATGTCGAGGGAAGAAGAGAGACAAGGGAAAAGCGACAGACTCAATAGTGCTAAAAGGTGCCGTCCCAAGAAAAATGCAGGCAAACCAGCGTTGGCGGTTAACAAATTTTTGGAGGGGACCCACAGTCTTCTGCAAATTTTGGGCAATTGGCGGCGTCCCGCACTTGCAAAAAGCTAAAGCAGCAACCAGACAGGGTGAGTTTTCGTGCGGTGGAGCCCTAACACGACCAAGTTGGGAAGGAAAAGACGCTAAGACGAAAAAGGTCGGCAACTATTGCACGTGATACAGGGTTATCCGGGTTAACCATCAGCCGGTCCGAAATACAAGATGGGTCCACTTAATTGGTGCAGTGCGGCTAACGCTGTGGCTCACCTCCTGTTTCTATTCTCACAGCCAAAGTAAACACAGCCTTGCCTGCGCGGTAATACATAATACGTCTTCTCCATCACCACCAGCGTATCGTTCATTGTCGCCCGTCGTTGCGCGTCGTCTCCCAGCCTATCGATTTCCTCTCAACTGCTGCGGCCAATTGGCCGGACACGTCTCCGTGCACGTCAACCCCGAGGTCGCCTGATTCTTCATGTTGGAACACAGCACTTTGGCGGTGCCACCCGCGACCGGCTTGATGTCGATGTCTTCGAAGTGAAAGTCCGTGCAGGGTGCCGCCGACGAGCAGTGGATGCCGACGGCGACGTTGTATCGGCTTGTGCCGGTGACGTTCTTCCAGGTGACGTCCGAAATCGTCAAGCGAGAGCTGTCACAGCCGTTGCCCGAGTAGATGCAGGGCGTGACATAGATGGGCTGGTCGACATTGTCGACGACAATGTCCTTGAAAGTGACATTCCGCACATGGCCCGTGCCTGGGTACGTCTTGATCCAGGCGGCGTTGGACGAGTGGTGGCAAGTGATGTTCTCAAAGAGCACGTTCTCGACGTAGTCGGGCTGGCCGCTGTTGGAGCCGATCGAGCCGATGCACGCGCAGCCGGATTCGTCTGGAGAGTCAGCGGTGCCTGGTGACGATGCAAAGCATGGGAATTCGACTCACAACAAACCACGTTGCTTACGTGCACATTGGTGCTGTTGCCCTTGACGGAGATGCAGTCCTATGCTCTGTCAGCACCCTCTCCCGGTACGACTGCAGAGTGCAGGAAGAGAGAGGAATGGAAAAGAACCCTGGCCATAACCTACGTCTCCGCACTTCACCGTCCAGTTCGAAATCACAATATCGCGCGAGTTCCAGGTGTCCGTGCCGTCCGTGTTCACCGCCGAATTCGAGTTGCTGCTGTGCGTGTCCATGTCCAGGTTCGTCATCGTCACGTTCTGGCTGTGCGCCACAAACGTGTGCCAGAACTGCGACATGCGCCATGTGATGCCGTCGATGAAAATATTGGTGCCGTGCCAGATCGTCAGGCTGATAGGCCGCCCGTTCTGGTTGCTCTGCCCGTGGTTCTGGTCGATCCAGGTCTGCCCGTTGCCGTTAAAGAGCGCCTTGCCGTACCCGCGCATCGACACGTTCGTCCCGCCCAGCAACCACGCCGTCGACCGTCCCGCATATGTCACCGAGTAGCTGTGCGATAGCCAGTACTGGATATTGTCGCCACTCCACACAAACGTGCCGAGGATGTCAATGTCGCAGTTGCGCAGGTCGGTCGTGTTCATTACCTGCCGGATGTTGTACGTGCCCTCGGAGAACACAATGCGCCCGTCGTGGCCGCACTGCTTGAACGCGTCCAAAATATGCGGCGTATCGTCGGGGGCCGTGGCATCGAATGTGGCCAGCGCCTCGGTGACTTCCGTGCTCTCCAGGGTGTCTGTGTCGCGTGCATTCAGCGGACCCCGGCTGCCGTGGCCCGCGAAGCCTTTCGCTTTGGCCGAAGCAAGTGCCTTGGCGGCAGCCACCGAGGCCGACGCCGATGCCTGCCGTGCCGCTGCTATCGACTCAGAAACAGCCGCCGCTTTGCGGTCGTATCGACGCGCGCCATCGCTGCCCGGCTCTGGACGCGGATACACCTCGTTGAAGATGACGGACGTGGGCGTCGGCGCATCGGTGCGGTCGGTCGGATACTGTTCATGGGCTATATTTTGCTCGGGAATATAGTCAGCAACCGGCTTTGGCTCTGACCCCGGCGCTGCGGCTGGCTTTGGTGCGGGCGATCGTCGTTTAATTCTCGCTGCCCCTTGTGGCGTCACTGTGCAGGTGTTTCCCTCGCGGTAGATTGCAGCCATGACAGGCGCCGTGCCCACAAGGACTGCGAGAATTGTTGAGACTTGCATCGTACCGCGAGAGTTGGTAACAAAGCAACCATATGCTGTCAAGTGGTCTTGTAGACAGCCGACGATGGTGTCGTAGGTTTACGCTGCAGGCACTTCTGCTCTTCTCTACGTAGTTACAGTCACGGATGGCCGTCGCAGAGACATCTTCCCCAGAAAACATACTTCCACTTGACCTAGGAGCCCGTTGCTTTCCACTTCTATATTGTCATATTGTTGGGCCTTTGGTACTCTGAGGCGTCAGGTTGGAACCACCGGCAAATGGAGGTTGCAGCTAATATATGATGATCGTTCGTGGCAGTATCCGTGTCTCGATTCTCCGGGAGTCAAAAGGCGCTGCTTGTTTATTGGTGGCATAATTTTCGAGAGGAGTTCGAAACGCTGAAAATAATTTAAATTCAAACGAAAGCTGTTTAAACAAGAGGAATAAATGGGAAAACAAATTAAATAGAGGATTTTAACTCAACTATACAAAGATTTTGAATTGGATACACCCCGCAGCTTGCCTGTTCAACTCCCGGCTGATATACTGCGGAGGGCCAGCGACCCCTTGCCGTCTTAATAAACGGAGCAGATGGATGGCAAAATGGCAACGTCTGGGCAGTTGGGGACGACTCGTGCTGAGCTGCAAAAGTTTCTATTATGTGTTCTTCGGCAGGTTGGTATACAGTTGTCCGATGTGTATATTTATTTCGCACCCCTAAATTCTAGTCCCGGGTCCGGTTTCCAATGCCCTTCCAGGATCCCATTCTCCGTTGTCCAATGCGCAAGGCGTCATCAATCATCGAACGCTCTATCATAAATAAAGGCATGAACGCTGTCATCATACATTGTCTCGTTGCTGGTTTACTCCCACTTCTTCCACTCCGCCATGAGCTTCATTTGTTCAAGATCGTCCACCGAGGACGCCTTTGGGAGCCGCTGAATGCGCGTGGTGATGTCCGCCGCCACGTCGGCCCGCTCCTCTAGCTTCTTTGCAAGATACTCCTTGTCATTGTTCTGGCAAGCCCGCATGAAAATGTCTCGCATGCGCTGCGAGTAGAGGTGGCAAGCCGCAATATCCAGCTCCTTGGGCTCCTTGTAAAAATCGCCCGCCACACCGCGGTACGTCGTGACGACGGGGTATACAACCTCGTCGAAGCACTCTTGGCAGACCACAAAGTCCGGCATCGTCCGCATCCAGTACCACTTGCGCTGGCGCACTGGGATGTCGCGCTTGCACTCTTCGTAGTGGGTAATGTCCAGAATCTTGTTGATAAACTCATTCACATCCACGGGTGCATTGTTCACCATGGTTGCATTGTTGGTTGACTCCAGCACATCAATGAACTTCCAAAGTCGCTTTCGTTCTGGCTCGTAGTACAGCGAGCAAACGTTGGTCGTGTCGTGAGGCGTTGGATTGTTGTCCTGTAAGAGACCCTTGAGTCGTGGGAAAAGGACCGTGATGGCTGTTGCGCACTGCTCACAGGTCGTGAATTTGCTCACTGGGCGCCCATCTAGAGGATCCTGGACAGTGAACCAGCGGCCAGCAATGCGTCTGGGACCCGGGCATGGAAGCCGCAACTCCTCATCTCGGTTGAACATGGTCCGCAAAAGGCTTAGCGTGGGCATCTGGAAGGCCCGCACGAAGAAGAAGGCAACCTGGTACCATGGCATGGCGCCGTAAATGCAATTCGTCTTCAGCTTCGAATCAATACCAGTCACCGGCACAAACTCGTTCCGCCACTGAGTCCGTGCAAATCCAGCGTCGTAGCAAGTCGGGCAGATGAGGAAATCCTTGTATGGCGTCAACGTGCGCCAGTCGCGGTACTTGGTGCTGAACTGGATTCTCGGACACTCTGGCAAACCCGCAACCCGGCCATAGTAGACATCTTCGGCATAACGCTTATAGAGAGGCACAAGCGGCTTTTCAGCTCGGTCCGCCGGCGGTCGCTCAGCCTGTTTTGTTGCCACAGGCGGCCGCTCCGGGTACCATTCCCGAGGACGACCTCCTGTCACAATTTGCACGTCGACGGCGATGTCGTCATCTGCCGTCGTGCTCGGAATATTGATAAAAAACGCAGGCTGGCGGTACGACTGTGAGGCATTGGGGCCATGCCCAAAAGCACCAGATGATCTTGGTGGCGCTGGATTGGAATTCAAAGAAATGCGGGAGGAGCGCAGCGAGTCAACGGGTGATTGCTCTCGTTCCTGACGAGCAGGTGCATCGTGGTCGCGAAGGGGGTCCGCACGACCCGGTGAAGACACAGGGATGGGAATGGGAATAGGGATGGGCATTGGGAGGGTCGACGCTCTGGGTGCAGGCTGGAGGTTCGGCATAGAAGCAGTGGCAGGGTTGTGCACTACATTTGGATGCTGGGCAGCGCGAGGGCGAGGACCTCTTGGCCGATCGCCTTCGTGCGGGTTCCTCGACCGGCTTTCTGGGGACGACGACGGAGATGATGAAGAGCCTGGTCTACGGTCGTCTCTCCGCCTCGGAGACACTGGTCTGGTCGCCTCAAACAATTCCTTTGGTGGAGAGCCGGCCATGAATGGGAAATTGCCTCCTGATTGTTTTGGTGTAGCAAGCGGGGTCGAGTTTGCCGAGCGATAGCGATCGTTAATACCGGGCTCATTGATGGTAGACGTGCGCCGTGGATTCGGGTTGCTGGAAGCTTTGCTGACCACGGACTCATTGTCTTTGTGCAGTGGTGGCGGAGGCCGACGGCGCTCGCTATTTTGGCGCCGTAGAGGTGTATTGGCAGGGCTCCTTTTGGATCGTTCGTCGGAGGAGAAGCCGTCACCTGGACGGATCATCGAATCTCGGCGTTTAATTGATATCGAGTCACGCCGCGCTGGCTTTTGGCGGTCCCGATCTTGTTCTTGAAGTCGCCGATCCCTTTCCTTTTCCCTTTCTCTCTCTTTATCTCTCTCCTTCTCCCTCTCTCGCTCCCGCTCTCGTTCACGTTCACGCTCTTTGACACGAGCTCTCTCCCAATCGCGTTCGCGCTCTCTGTCCCGGTCTCTCTCGCGGTCACGTTCACGTTCACGGTTCCGTGGTGGGGAAGACGGCCGTTTGTCAGTCCGTGGCTGCGGTGACGTAGGAGTACGGGATTTCGGTGGCGGAGACGGCGATTTGCGGCCGGCACGAGAGTCGGCCCCTTCATCGCGAGAGATCCGCTTGAAAGAAGGCTTCCGCGATAATCTACCTGTCTCTGAGAATGAGGTAGACCGGCGCTTTATGCTCGAATCCGAAATTGAGCTGCGCTCGTCGCGGTCATGAGACCGCCAGTCACCGTGAGACGAGAGGGCGTCACCGGAACGAGCCCGCCCACTGTCAGACTCACCGTTAGAGTTATGACCGTGGCTGGCTTGGTCAAAGTAGGCACGGTCCCGGCCGTTTGTCGTGTGCTTGATGAACGTCGGCGATAAGAAATCGTTGTCCCGGTGGCCATTTCTGTCGCCCAAGCGATCGCGACTGCCACGACTGTCATTGTGCCGATCGCGTGATTTGTATTCAGACGGCGTTGGTGATCTCGGCCGACCAGAGTTTGTGCTGTGAGTTCTGTTGTCACGCTGCATGTCGGTGTCAATGCGCGGCAAGTCGAGGCGACTCCTTCGTCTTTTGATTTCAGGCTTTGTTTTTGATGATGTCGCCGTGGTGGCCGCTGCCACCGCCGCTGCCGCTGCCGCCGCTGCCGTAAGGCCTGCTGCGGTACTAAGAGAAGGACGATGCTGCCGTGCAGTGGCAGTCACACCGTCTTTATCGCTTCGAATTTTAGAGGGCTCCGTGAGTGTTGAGCCAGATGAAGCCGACTCGGAATCGATGCGCGGCACGGTGAACTTGCGGCAGGTGTTTGCTTCATATTCAGAGACCTTGTCTGGCTGCCGGCTTGAGGTGGGGGGCGTACGGGTACCGCCGTACGAGCTACTGGACGGCCCAGTAGGTGTGGAAGGCGAGCCTGTTGGAGTGATTGTTGATTCTGTGGAAGTAATTGTAGAGGCTGTGTCTGTGATTGTGGACGGGGACACGGTCGAATCGTGAGAGGCTTTGGAGTCTCTCGAGACGCTCGATACACCAGAAGCAATCGAGCCGTGCCCCCGGCCACTGCCCTCGGCCGGCTTGGCTTCTGGTTCTGCAGTTGGCGCTTTTGGAACGATAACAAAGCGGCGCTCGGGGTTGACCACTTCCATCAGTATAGGTATTTGGTCGACATCGCCTCGTTGTATCGGTTCATCGTTGCCCGCCGACAACAGGCCAGCCGAAGCTGGATTGTGCTCTCTCGCCAATGCATCGCGCTCATCTTCGACAAAGGCGTTGAGTGAGTTGTGTCGTCGCCTTGTATAGGCAGAGTTTAGCGTCCGGGGAACACGACCTTGCTCGTTTCGTGGGGGATGTTCAGATTGCGCACGCTCATGGTTGCGATCGTGACTTCGCTGGTAGCGGCCGTCGATGCTAGATGGAACGGAAGATTGTCATGTCAGATTGCCAGCCTGATCTCTGTGTGCAACGATCTCTTATAGCGGGGTAACGGGGAACGACTCACGAGTGTGAGCTGTTGGTGTGATAATTTCCCGGCCGCGGAGGATACTGCTCGTCGCCTCTAAACCGGCCGGCCATGTTGTAAATTGTCTTGGATTTCCGCACACGGTTCAAGTGGTTGTCAAAATCGACATTGTCCTTTGCGCGACGACGTGGCGAAGATGGGCGCGGTGGTGAGGAGAAGTAAACAACAGGCCTTGCTTTGGGGCTTGTTTTTCTGTTTAGTGTCCGAAAGTACTAGTAAACATGGCAAGCTCAGGTTCAACGCCCCGGGCCTCGAACTAGCGTAGCGGGATCGTGCTGGGGAGGCCGGGCCTCGTCTAGTGCTGAGGCGAAAATCGCTGTGCCACGATAGTCACACCCTAGAGCGAGGCTGTTTAGTACACGAAGCGAACGGAATCGTAAACAGAGTTTAGGTTGGGCCAGGGGGAATGTTTGAAGTTGGCTAAGTGTGTCTTCGTTCGAAGACGAAAGGATGCGAAGAAAGCAGAAGAAGATTAAAGAGGAGAGAGGGAATAAGCGATGCGGTGTCAATGCTGTTCCCAAGAACAAATCGGAGGAAGAAACCAAGATGAAAGAAACAAGTGGGGATAAAGGGAACAAAAGGAAACAAGAAACGAAACAGAGCCTCCACTTGGTAAGCTTGGATTAGATACACGGCCCCAAAGGCTTTGGACATTGGTAGTGCAAAGGAAATATGGCGGTGGTGATTGAAGAAGACCGCCGAGAGACAATGGAGGGGAAGAGGAGGTAAGAAAGCGGGAGCAAATGAGGACGAGCACGAACACCGCATCAGGGTGTCGCGACGTTGGGACAGACAGCAGAGGGCAGCCAGTGTCAGGCCACCACCAAGCCAGCCTTACCTGTTGTCGTTGCTGGTTTGCTGGACGGATGCAGCCAAGGTTAGGTCTCGGGATTCGCTGCAGCCTGTTGGGTCGGACTGGCCGCCACAACCCACACTTGGCAGCTTGGGCAATGGATGGAAGAAGAGTAAAGAAGGGCAGAGGACGAGAATGCGGCAGAAGTGTCTAGGCACGGAACAAGGGTCCCAGGGACCGGGAGGGAGCTGAATGAGGGGTTCTGCAAGTCAAGGCGAGACTGCAACGAGAGGGCCGAATAAACAAAATAACACAATATCCTACCCTCAAACCAAGGTACCATGGCATACAGCGAGCTGAACATTTGACCGCAGCTGGCTCATAATACATGCGCGGGAAGCCGTCGGACAAGGTGATAATGTGTTGGCCGTCTGCTGGAAGGCTGCCAGATCGGACGTCGGCTCGGTCGTGTATGTCGTACGTCGTCTTGCAGGAGTCGAGATCGAAAGCGCAGGCAGAGTGGAGAGCGCAAACAGCACGCAGTCGCGGTCCCTCTGTGTATGCATGTGAGACCAAGATGGATCCTGGCCACCGCACAGACGCAATCCACAAAGACCAAGGTGCTGTTCAGGGGCGCTAAAGAAAGCTGGCTGGGCTGTGGCAACTGAGCAGCTTATGTTGTAATTACTCCGTATTGGCTTTTGGTCCTTTCGTCCCCTTGCCGACTCTTTGTATGTTTGGGTTCTTTTGTTTTCTCTCGAAACAGCTCGTTGCAGCATCCAGGTTATGCCTCCAATTGCTCCATGTCAGTCGGCATCCATCGCCTTGTTTGCTTGCTTGTGAGACGTTTCGTATGCCAGATGTATCGGTCGTCCCAAATTGGGAGATCGAGGATGAATGATGGATGGGGCGAGCGCATTTGGTATTGGACGATTTCCTTGATCCCAACCGCCCCATCTGCACTTTTGTGTCGGAAACACCTGATGTCTGCCCAAAGCAGACGATGAGAGGGGAAGGGCAAAGAGCGAGAAGTCCAAAAGAAGCCAAGCGAATCAAAGGTTCCGGCGTGTGGTTGGTGGTGGCCACCCAGTGGAGGGGACAGCGTCTTGTCTTGGCTGGCAAATAGTTGTGTTTTGTTGTTTGTTGAGTTGTGCAAGCCCCTTGTCACACTTAGGCACGATGTCTCTGTTGTGGTAGCGGTGGGATGCGTTCTTTGTGTCGGTCATGCCTGCCGTGCACAGCACCTGCTGTATAACCTCTGTCTCGTTGTTGCTGTCGGTATCGTCGAAGTCGCCGCCTTGGTGCAGGAACGACCTACACAAGTAAATATTTCCCTGATCCAGTAGGTACGAACAGCACCCTCTCGTATTCCTGCTTTCTTTGGTCTTTCTTCGTTGTTTACTTTTGCTTGGCCCCCTATTGTAGGTCGTTTCTTGTGCACAGCAAGGAACATCCCTCGCAGACACTACACGTGAGAGCATCTTGCTGATAATCTGATTTCTACGTCGTCTATTCCCGGTCCAAATTGCATTCTCGCGGTTCCCTTACCTGCACCTGTTTCTCATTTTCCTTATTTTAATTTACAACCTCATTGCCTGGGCCGTCATACTCCCTCCATGCCCAGCACAACACCAATCTATCTGCCAAGGAACCGAACAGTTGTCCCAACGGTTGGCCCAGCACATGGGCGGCGTAAATGAAATCTGCCTCTCCACTTGTGACACAGACGTTTGTTTTGTCTCCGATCCACAAAATATTGGACATAGGCTCCTTTTCGTGCGTGTCGCAGAAGTATGGCGCTTGCCTCGAAGACTCTGTCCCGTCATGAGAGTCGAGAGAGACATGCGGAGGCGTTGATATCCTGGTCATCATGAGGTGAACTTCGACATCCACACCTCTCGATGCTCATTTCATGATGCCAATATGCGTACACTTTGCATCTCTCGTCTACACGATTATAGGTGCTGAAATTTCACTGGCTCACTCCCTGGAACATTTCGGACTGTTTCTTGGATGCGGCCGTTCCAGATGCGAGACATTCCCCCATGTCTCTGTCCGACACAAGTCACGGTCTTCTCTACGGAGCACAGGAAGCTTACCGACGGCCATAAAGGAATACAGGTGTCACTTGGGCTCGCCGTCACTCAACCGCCTGTTGATGAGTGCCGACTTGTTCCCGGATATGACGGGTCTCCTTCTCGCAGACTTACAGCTGTACACAAGAAAAGTACGCGACCATGGCTGCTTCGTTGGTAACTCATGCCAACATGGCTATCAAGTCAACAGCTTTGGATCTTGGTGACAAACACCAAGATGCCGAGATTACAAATGGCGGTGAGGAGCAGTGCACCGCGAGATACAATACTTGCGAGATGAGCAGACGAGGCGGCTCAAAAAACGGAATGGAGGAACCCAGAGGGGGAAAATGTGAAAAGAGGTACTATGTAATGTGCAATAAACGTGAATTCTTGTGCCAGGCTAACTCGATATACTTTTCACAGGCAGGTTACACTCTTACGCCGTCCAGCTGCATCGTAACACTGTGCATGCCGAAGCATATCGGACACACCAAAGCGACTCACCTGATTCCCGTTCCGGCGGTACACAGCTGGCCTGGCGACTGGGCAACCGAGGCATTACAGGATAGCACGCGAGCCGGCTGTTGCATTCAGTCTGCCGACGACCGTCATCGCAGCCCACAAGTCACAGATCGAACCATGTCACTAGCATGACAGACGGCACAGTATGCTATACTTGACCCTTGACCTTGGACATACAGAGACGGCACACAAAAGGGTGCACAAGGAAAACACAAGGTTTGCGGACAAAGCACCGTGTGGCCATAGCCAAGAGGACACCGGCCTCCATTTCGACACCGAAGTCCAAATCGAGAGAGAGGAGACGTTAGCGAGGACGAGTACGAGAGCAAAAAGTACCAGGTGATGTCGAATGGGGCAACACAGGCAGGCCGAACAAGAGAGACAACCTGTCGACCGTAGATGATGGGTGCTTGTAGAGCGCGGCAGTCCCCTCCACGCCCCGGGCGAGTCCGATGTCGCAGAGCATCACCGAACACAATCTCTGCGTTCCAGGCTATTGATGGGCAGACGAAATTGGAGGGCGATAGTCGAGCGGGTGGAGTGATGAGGCTCTTCCAAGGTGGCATTGATTGGAAAGGCACATTCAAATTGACAGCCTGTCAGCCTGCCTAGGCATTGTTGTTAAGCTGTCGAGTTCATCCTAGTCGGCAGTGCCTTGACAGTCAAAGGAGGCCCGCAGCCCTGCAGAGCCTCATAAGTCATGGATCGTCATTTGTTGCCTTGTTAATATATCCGTGTGGCTTAGACTCGTACTGGTCGTGCAGCTTCACAGCCTCGTTTCGGTGAAGTAGACCGCAGAGGCGCCTGTACTAGCAGTCATGCACGACGAACAAATGGCATGCATAGGATTCGGCACGCACACCGGCGTCCCGTATCGGTTTTGAGTTGGCGAAATCGAAAACAATTGCAAAAACCTCTGCATAAAAAACGTGGTCCATTATTAGTCTATTTCTGATACTATGCCGCTGCCCTAAAAGAACGCCAGATGCAATGCCGCCAGCTACCGGTTCCTTGTTCATCTCTGCGGACATCGATGTCCATCATCAAACTCGCTCAACGTCTAGTCCTCCAGGAACTCTTCAATGTCCTTATCCTCTTCGTCGGCCTGCGCGTCTGCCAGCTGTTGCTCGTGCGCCTCTAGCATATTGCGAAGCATCCGCCGTTGCCGCTTGCGCGCGTTCTTGCCCCAGTCTGTGCCAGACGCCGCAGCACCCGTGACGGCACCCTCGCTGTCGCTGTCGTCTTCGTCGTCGTTGCCCAGGATGGCAGCCGCAGCCTTGGACTTTTTGGGGGCACCACCACGGAGGTCGTTGGCTGACAGGGCGGGCTTCTCTCCGTTAGCGATCGCGACGGCCTCGGCCAGCGATGCCTTCTCGTCGGCCTCGTGCTGCTTCATCTGAACACGGCCGCCGAGCTTGACGATATAGGGCCGCAGCAGCATGTAGGCGCCAGCGACGACAACGAGGCGGATCCATTGGTGGATGGTGAGGCTTCCAAAAGAGCCGGCAAGATTGTTGGCGAAGCGGCTGCTCACGAGAGACATGACATCGCCGAGGCCAGCCATATTGTTGATGTGTAAAATCGCAGGGAGAAGCAGGGAGAAGGGGTTGATATCGGCTCAGCGTAACGACAGATCCTATCGCAAAATAAAGTCGTATGGAAGAGGCTGCTGAGAGGTGACGTTGCTGGGTCGCAAAACGTCTTGGAACCAGAAAACGAATGGAAGAAGACCAGAAAGAGAGGGCCAACGAACAAGCAACAAAAAGACCAGGTAATATCGTCGGGGAGAGTCGTATTCGCGTGCCGGGAATGTCGCGATGGAAGCCGGGAGAACGAAATTTCGCTACTCAACGGAAAAGCAAAAAAAAAAAAAAAAAAATTGTAATTGCTAATGCGCGATGGCCGCTCCAGGGAAACTTTTATCGCGCGCCGCTCGGTTCTGTGGTTGGCTGATGGTAGGTCCTTCGCGCCTTTCTTAGTTTATAGGGCTTGGAGTAGGCTTTCGGGTCGTCCGGGCAGTTGGGATCGCCACTAGAACGCTAAAAGCCGCAAAACGAGCGGAAAGCACGACTAGACTAGCATGCGGCCACAGCGACGAGAAAACTTCCTGGCAGTGGCCGCATTGGGCAAGCGGGTCCTCCTAGCCTACTTGACGTACGACATGCTAATTACAGTGCCGCCAGCCGTTTGGCATTGCTACTGGCAAGGCTGTCGCGTCTTCCCCACCAAAAAGCGCGTCATCTTCGACATCGTCATCACCAAACACAGCGAAAGGCTGGAGCAACGACAACATGGCCAACCAAGACGAGCAGGAGGTAATTTTGTGTTTTTATCGCTCCTCGTATTTTGATTGCCCGTATTCGTCTGCCCACTAACCCAATGGCAGCTCAAATCCGCCCTCTGGTCTGCCGTCAGCGACCTCGTCGACCAGGAGTCCATTAAGCAGAACCGTAACGCCACGCCCCAGTACATTGGCGCCCTCGCCGATATGGTGTGGACGCAGATTGAATCGGTGGCCGTCGATCTCGAGAGCTTCAGCCGCCACGCGGGGCGATCGACCATAACAACCGACGACGTGCTGCTGCTGGCGCGGCGCAATGAGGACCTGCACGACATTCTCAAAGAGCAGGTGGACGAACGGAAAGCGGCACGCGCAACGACAGGAAGTAAGAGCAAGAAGGGAAAGCAGAGGGCATAGCGGGAGTGAATTGGGATGCGGAGGGTGTTGCCACAGCCGTCGAAACCCGTACTATACAATGTCGTTGTTTCCAGAGAAATGGACGACGTAATGTGACCATGATCCTATTTCCTATCTTTCCTTTTTGTTTCACCGGATGTTTAAACATGACGAGATCGGGGTATAACTTGCAGAAGTTCGAGTAAGATAATACTATAAACAATATCCATCAAGCGTATACGAAAGTGCGCGCTGTCCAGGTCTGTGCCTTATTCAAATCCCTCCAACGCCCATAATATGATTGACAATATACAGTCTTTGCAACCCAAGCCCTATGTGTTTGACCCGCTCGACACGTCCAACTAAACCACGTCAACAGGATCGCTTTCGCGCCTCAATGCACCATATAATTTCAGCTTCTCCCGCACCACACGCATGAAGCTCCAGCCCTGCTGGCTACCTCTATAGAGCCACGAGATGCCCAGTGCAGCCAGGATCCCGACAGACTTGACAGCAGCCTCCAGCATGATAGCCATAGCGTAGTGGTTTGCCGCACTCAGTGAGAACGTCCCGCCGGGCACAAAGGGAAACGGCACAGTGCCGAGGTCGTACAGGTCGTCCACCGGTTGGCCGTGCTGTAAGCGGTAGCCCCGGGCCATGAGGCGCACGACGGCTGCCTCACAGTCGACAAGTAGCAGCTTGGCGGCAAGTGACGCAGCGTTATCGGATAAGATGGCGGCCGGGAGCCTAGACAGCATCGTATCCGAATTGAACGGCGCGTTAACGCCTGGGTAGTAGACACCCCGGAGGTAGGTGCCGAGTGAGGGGCTGCCACCGTAGGGGCCATAGCCGTCGCCCTCGTAACCTATGCTCACAGTGGCGCTCTGGCGGAGCTCGGCCGACCACGCATTGGGCGGTGCGTCGCCCGCCGACCCAGCCTCCACATCGAAACTGACCAATGTCGCGCTCAGCTCAAACTCCTCCTCTTCGCTAATGTAGCCATCCCCACCCCCGCCACTGGACACGGTATTCCGCCGACGAGGTGCGTTTGTCGGCGAGCCTGGCGGAGGCGTCGTCGAGGTGCGGTGCTGCTGTTGGGTCGGGGTCGTTTCAGACGAACCCGAGCCCTCGCCGGCTCTCTCGTCTGCACCTTCGTCAACAGCCACCACATCCTGGCCACCATCAATGGCGTTCCGCCGGTTGCTGTCGTTATGTTCATCCCCTTCACTCAAAAGACGCTGGCTGTCGGCCGGCGGCGGCGGGACAGCAGGTCGTGTCCGTGTTTGCGTTTGCTGTTGTGGCGGTGGAGGTGGAGGCACTGGTGGCCGTGGAGGCAGCACCTCGACATTAGGAAGCCCTGCCAACCGGCGCTCGCCGGTATACGGGTTAAATTCGGACACGGGACGTTGCAGGGGCGGGTTGGACGGTGTATTCAGGGTGTCATAGATAGCGTAGTCGAGGTGGTGCGAGAGTTGCTCCTGGAGTTCTGTGTAGCCGTAAAACACGGCAATGGGTGCAACGCAGAGCAGAACCTGCCCTACCCACTCGACCACGCCGCCGAGAGAGAACGATGTCGGAAGGATCGGCGGACGGACAATGGGCGAATCACTGGAGAAGGGAACGAAATAGAGCGGTCCCGGAAGCCAAGGGAATGCAGGTACGATGGCGAGTCGCTGGAGACACGAGAAGAGCTGAAGGTGCACGCGCACATATTTGGTGGCGATGCGAAGCCTAGGGAGTGTTAGTTGGATTGCAAACGGCAAGACGGGAAGATAGAAAGACTGCAAACAAAACACGGTATAAAAAAGTTTTGAGAATCAGGGTTTGCGCAAAAACCAAACGCAGGCACCCGGACGCACTGACCAGAGGTTCTCACGGATAGTCTTGCGCTCCAGTGAGGCATGCCGCAGGAAACGATCCACGACGCTAGCCAGGACGCCGCTGGATAGAACATCGAGGAGGGGGTGAAGACCGTAATCCTGCCGGAAGTGCCTCCAGGGCGGGTAAGTGGAAAATTGAGTATAAAGCTACATCGTCAGCGATGAAAAGGTTTCGACATCAAAACAACACATGGCAAAATACACTTACCAACGCCCGCTGCCGCAGCGGCTCGGCACCCCAAACACCCAGGGCGCCGAGCACCCGAGCCGGGTCCCAGAGTTTGCGTCCCAGCATGTCCTCAAGGTGCTGCTGGATCAGCTGGTTGTCCGATTCGGACTCGGCCGTGATAAGGCTGTCCGGCTCGGCAACGCCGATAACATGCATGACCTCATTGTGCGACCGGACAATGTTGCGGTTAATACGCTTCGTCTCTGCATTGACAGGCCGGCCACGCTCGTCGTAGTCTTGCGGCGGTTCGCGCGGGTTGGCTTCGCCGTCGCCCAGCACGAGGATGTCGTAAGGGGAGCGGCCCTGATGAGCAGCGGTTAGTGAGAAGCGAATGAAGTGACCAGTGAGGCAGGGGCGAGACACGACCACCAACAAGAGGCTCATACTTACCAGCGCCTGCGACGTCAGCGGACCGAGCCTCGTCATTCTCAAAAAGGCGTGCACTGTTCACATGCCATGCGCGACTTGAGAGAACGTGGTTCGGGAAGAGGAAGCGGGAAGTGAAGCGAAAAGCGAAGGCAGTGTCACGTCTGGCCCTCGTCGTAATGAACTCCGTACTAGCTCGCCATGGGGCAGGTGCTACAGGGGAGCTGCATCTCACTGCTTCAGGCAAGAACGCACTTATTGGGCGGCAGGCGCAATCGATACTGCGCTGCACCGTGCGGGAAACGACGCTACTGTGTCTCAGCACAGTCCACGGCTCTCTCAGCTTCACGCTAAGATAACTTTATTTCTTATCGTTAAAAAAAAGTTTGGAAAGCGCAACTGCAAAACTGCAAAACGCAGGAAAGAGCAGAGGGACAAGAAAAAAGTCCACTAGGAAAATCTTCACGGCGAGCGAAATCAACAACAAACCGAGCTTCGTGACACAATCCCAAATACACAGCACCCTCCGGCGATCCTCACGACCACTCGCCCACCATGGCGACGAAGCTCGCGTACAAGACGACCTTTGAGGTCGACCAGGTTATTCGACCAATCTACACAGGTGGTTCAGTGGCTCTCGACAGCGGCTCGCGCATTCTGGCGACGACGCTCGGCGAGGATGCTGTCCTCACGGACCTGTCGACAGGCAGGTTGTTTGCACGAATTGAAGGAGTACGTTTGCTGCAATTGGTAGGAATCGATATGCGAGACAGCTGCTAACCTTTCATGCTCTAGGATGGCGAACCGATCTCGACATTAATATGTTCGTATTATGGCTCTCTCTCCGTCTCTCTTTTTTCTTTGCTTTGTAACACATTTGCTCCCTCCGACTAGACACACTGACCTCTCCTCTCAGTAACACCCTCCGCATCCCACCTCGTCGTCTGCTCGCGGTCCCTGGCCATGCGCATATATGCCCTGCAGGTGTCCCAGGACCTGGACGCCGTCGAGCCGACACTTCTACGCACAGTCAAGCCGCACGCCACGCCGGCCGTCGTTCTCGCCGTGGACCGCACAAGTACACTCCTGGCCACTGGTGCCGCCGACGGCAACATCAAGGTGTGGGACATCCGGGGCGGCTTTGTGACGCACACCTTCCGCGGGCCTAGCGTACTCGTCTCGGCGCTGCACTTTTTCGAGGTCGCAGCAACCGCCGGCGGCGCTTCTGCTGGGGTGGCCGCACGGGACGGCAAGAAAGAGAAGAACAAGAAGGGCATCCAGCAGCAGAGCTTGCCCGCGTCCACAGCACAGGCTGTGGACACGGCAGCTCGCTTCCGGCTGGCGTCGGGTAGCCAGGATGGCAAGGTGCGCGTGTGGGACCTGCACAAGCGAGCCGTTGTGGCCAATCTAGACGCACACGTATCGGACGTGCAGGCAATTGACTACTCGCCGGTACAAAACGTCTTTGTCACGGCCGGCCGCGACAAGACCATCATCTGGTGGGACGCCAAGACGTGGATGCAGCGGCGCGTGGTGCCGACGTTTGAGCTGATTGAGGCAGCTGGCTTCGTGTCTGGTGCCGACGGTGCCGACGGTGCCGACGGTGCCGACGATGCAGTGGCTGACAGCGGCGCCGTGACCTACTCGGCCGGTGCCAACGGTTGTATCCGGCTGTGGGAGACACGTACAGGCCGTGAGATCACGGCCGAGCAACCAGCACGATCGGACGAGGAGCTGATAGTTGCAGTGCTGTTCCGGCCGGCACAGTCGACGCTTCTGTGTGTGCAGATGGACCAGACTCTCGCTCTGTACCCTGTGCCGTCTTCGCGGGATCTGCTGGACGCATTTTCCAGCAAGGCCAAGGCTGGCGGTGACAGCAGCGGCCTCGCACCCCTCGAGCCGGCTCGGCGCATCTCGGGCACACACGACGACGTCATCGACCTAGCCTTTTTGCTGCCCGACCAGTCGCTGCTGGCGCTGGGCACCAATTCGGAGGACGTGCGCATTGTCTCAGTGGCCGACCCGGCGGCTACATCGACACCCAACAGTGCTGCCTACTTTGGCCAGGACGTGGCCTTGCTCAAGGGCCACACTGACATTGTTGTGTCGCTGGACGTCGACTGGTCGGGCCATTGGGTGGCCACGGGTGCCAAAGACAACACGGCGCGGCTGTGGCGCGTCGACCAGTCTGCGACGGCGGCCGGCGGCAACAAAGTGTACAGCTGCTATGCCGTCTTTGCGGGCCATGCGGAGTCTGTCGGTGCCGTCGCGCTGCCCAAGGCCGTGCCCGAGGCAGGCACGCGTGCGTTTGAGGATGCCCTCAACCACCCACCGGCGTTCCTCGTCACGGGCTCGCAGGATCTGACGGTCAAGCGTTGGGACATTCCGCGGCAGGCACCAACTGCATCGTCGGCGCAGCTGCGCGCCCTGTTCACGCGCAAGGCGCACGACAAGGACATCAATGCGTTGGACGTGGATGCGGCCGGGCAGCTGTTTGCGTCGTCGTCGCAGGACCGCACGGTCAAGGTCTTTTCGGTGCGCGAGGGCGAGGTGCAGGGCATTCTACGGGGCCACCGCCGCGGCGTGTGGTCTGTTAAGTTTGCACCACTGCACACCCCGTCGCTGACGAGCGACACAGGCACCGTGGCCGGCAGCAGCCGTGGTTTTGTCCTAACGGGCAGCGGTGACAAGACCGTCAAGCTGTGGAGCTTGGCGGACTACACATGCCTGCGGACGTTTGAGGGCCACACGAACAGCGTCCTCAAGGTGGCGTGGCTGGGCAGCAGCGGCGAGGGCGCCGAGGACGATGGGAACGACAACGACGACGACGGCGAAGCGGATGACGAAGACATGGATCTCGACGACGACGAAGAACGCCCGTCGCGCCGCAACGCCTCTTCCTTCCGCGGCCCTGCTCCCGTGCTCTTTGCCAGTGCCGGCGGCGACGGCCTTGTGAAAGTCTGGGATGCGGCCTCGGGCGAAGCCGCGTGCACCCTCGACAACCACGAAGACCGCGTGTGGGCCCTGGCTGTGCGCAACCCGGCCCCGACCACGTCTACGACTACGACCGCTACGTCGTCCAAGAAGAGGCGCACGCGCATGTTTGTGTCCGGTGGCGGCGACGCCACGATCTCCTTCTGGCGCGACACGACTGCGTCGACAGTGGCTGCCGCGGCCGAAGCCGCCAAGGAGCGCGTCGAGCAGGAACAACTGCTGGCCAACCACATGCGCCGCGGCGCGTACCGTGAGGCCCTCACGCTTGCGCTGCAGCTCAACCAGCCGGGCCGTCTGCTGTCCGTCCTGTCGCAGGTGGGCGAGTATGGCGCGAACCCGGGCGTCGATGCCGCGCTGGCCTCGCTGACGGACGACCAGCTCTACATGTTGCTGCTGCGCGTGCGTGACTGGAACACCAACGGACGCACCGCGACGGTGGCGCAGCGCGTGCTTGCCTCGATTGTGTGCAGCTACCCGGCGACGCGGCTGGCCGGGCTTGCCCGGCGCCGGCACACCAAGGCTGTCGAGGGCGGCGAGCCGGCGGTGGACGACATGAGCACTGGCGGCGTCAGCAGCAGCATCCGCGGCGCCAACATCAAGGACGTCCTCGATGCGCTGCTGGCCTACACGGAGCGCCACTACCGGCGCATGGCCGAGCTGCTGGACGAGAGCTACCTGGTGGACTACACGCTGCAGGAGATGGACGCTCTGCAATTGCCAGGCGGGCCCGTCGCCGGCGAGATTGAAGACGTGGCTATGGCGGGCGCGGAGTAGGACCTATTGCATACGTTGGCCACAGCGCAAAAAGCAAAAGCCACTATATAAACACGGCGTGTTGGATCATTGGAGTCACGGTTTGGTATTTTATTTGTCCGCGTATATTTTGCTGCATTGCCTCATGTTGGGTATATTTCCATCGCATATGCACATGATCTATTAGTTCTTTTGATTCTGATTTTACGCATACTTTCGGTCTACGTCAATTATTCTGTCACAAAATTCATGGACATTCTCCTGCTTTTCCCTCGCGAACATCAAACATTATCACGAGATCCTTTGCGAGCGGATCACCGTCGGGCACAAGCTGTCGGATCCGATTCTCGGAGAGACATGCCGAAAGGAACCGGCCAACTCGGGCTGTGTAGATCACCAACCATCTGTCTAACCCGCCCAACAGCCGCGTTATTTTCCAAGATGATGCTCGTGTCATAAAACGGATGTCTCATTTTGTTTTTCATTTTGCCGTGTCTTAGCAGCGACATCTGACATCCTCACCGGTGTTTATTTTTCCTCCTTTTCCCGATGCTTCATGCCCATGCTAATGTTGTTTTCTATAATCCAAAATAGTACCCCAGAAGCAGAGAGCATTACAGAGGAGCACGTCGCTTTGACAGCTCCAGAGACAGACGACATGAACCACTGGATCCCATGGTTGACATCCAGATTATAGCAGAAGCTGGTCCTCAGCTCTCACTGATGAAGCTTCAAGCCCTTGACACAGGCCAAGAAAAGGTTCAGACCAAAGCTCTCTTACGGAACCTGCCGGTGGCTAGGCCGCAGGCGTGGACTAGTGCACCCTGACATAAAAGAGAAAAATAGATAATATAGGGGTCTGGATGACTGAGACTGGGTATTGTTCCAGGCCAGCCAGACCCTTCCCAAGGCTCTCCAAGCCTTCGGTCCCGACAGAACTCCGACCCAGTGTTGCTGTGGGCGATCAGAGACAACCAAACGTCGCAGCACAGCGGTATGGAGGAGCGCACGGCTTGCAGCGGGAGGGCAACGAAGAGCAAGGAGACGAGCGAAGGATGTCAGGATCAGTGTGAGTGTGTGATGTCTGTTGGTTCGCGAGGCCGTGTTGTTGCTGCTCCTTGATTTTCCGTTACAACGAAGTTGTGTATCAAGGTGTGTTGCGTCCGGATAGATGGATATGCACGACAAGATGGAGAAGGCGAACGAAACAAGGTGCCTGCCACCCCTTGGCGGCAAGGATGGTGATGCTTTGCCGTTTGTGTTTGTGCAGCCAACATGAATGCGTCAACAAATCCGGTTGCAGTTGTCTCGAATTAAGCAATACCCAGTACCCAGAACATGCCAGGATGGCTGGTTGCCAAGCACAAAATTTTGTCGTTGCAGCCGAAGGAAGCTGTCCTTTGTTCTGCCCTAACTTTTCTCCTGCTTCACGGAATACAACGTGGCCTGTAAACAAAATGAAAAGGGAAAAAGGACCAAAAAAGCGCCTCTTCTGCTTCTCACTTTATTTATTGATTTGATTTTTTTGTGAAGCAAAATACTATGTCAATTTATGAAACATAAACCACTACGGAGAAGCACTACCGTTCAACGCTCTTGATATATTCGGCGATTTTAGGTTCCTTTTTATCTATGGTTCATTCTCTCACATTGCAGCTTTCCTCATGTTTCCATCCCCTTCCCCCTTTTTTCGTGCCGTTCATCGATCACAGCCTCTTTGCCGGGGAGATTACTTTATTTCCAAACCCCCTGATCCCTGGCCGTACCGGAACGCTGAGCCGCCAGCCTTTTGTTAAGAATGCTCGTTGTATGGTGCGGGGAGGGGAGACGGGATAGAAGTTTGGGACACGTGTGGAGGAGGCAATAGTAGAAAGGGGATAAGAAGAAAAAAATAAACGGTGAGACTTGCAAAGTTTTCAGATTTTGTCAAGACTCAAACGCAGCAATAATAATTCACTACGGCTACATGTGCCTTTCCTATTACTTATTTACTTTTGCATTTCTGTACAGCTGCCTTCCGTTACTCCTACACTCTGCCGGGACGCATGTCCCTTGTTTGGACTGCATTTATGTACTTTTGCAGTGAAATCCGGAATGAATCTCAATATCCCCAGGGTCAAATAAAGTATATTGCATTCCTTCCAGCTCCCAGGAGCAATCTGTATTTCCAGGTAAACGTAAAATAATCAAAATGAAAGGGTGAATCGCAAGGGACGCGCAGTATTGCATTACTGTACATGTACACACGTATCGTGGACTGGGAAGCACAGTGAGACAGAAAAGGATGCACGTGGCACTCTACACTGCCATTCCTATATCTCCCTTTTTTATGTGTATGTTTTTATTTTTTTGTAAAATAAAATTTCTTTTCAGATTTGCCTGTCCTTGCCGCGTCAACCACGAGACGTCTGTCCGACACCCGTTCGATACACCGTCAACCGCACATGCATGGCCAACCCGACGAATTTCGCTTACCATTTAGCCAGCGGTATTTGGTGTTGGACACACAAGGTTAATAGGAACAAATAACGAGCAATATACCTCCAATGCGAACTGGTGTTATAAAACCGTCGATCAGAGCGTTTGAAGAGGCCAGCATGCATATGGAGTAATTGTATAGAAACGCTACTCGGTAATATCAACAATCATCTGAATACGTGCCTCGTATTTGGTACGAGGAACACGACCCAGACATTGTTTACGGATTGACGCATGGGCAGGACTTTGCCTTGGGTCCTGCATTTTCTTTGCATTTTGAATTTGTCCTTGCACGGGGCGGCAAAGTTGACAGGATCGCCTGGAAGATCGGCCGGCATTGCGTTGCTGGCCCCTTTAATTTTAAGAAAAGAAACGGGAGCTGTGTGTATATGTGTACCTGTGTATGATATTTTTATTGTTTATTTTATTTTTCTATGCCGTTTTTCAAGGTCTTTCGTTTTTGTACTTGTTGTCGTTGCGAAACTGCCCTCAATGTCTCATTTGCCTTTGAACCGCAGCCGCTATCCTTTGACGCAAAGGCAGTGTACCGTGCCGCTTTTCTTATTCTTATTTCATCACTCCCTTAATTCTATGGTTAATACTTCAAAGCCCTACCACGTATTCGCCTTAACGCACCAGCCGCACATCGTAGTTGGCCCTAGTATCTTAACAAACGACTGTTATTATATCACATAGTGACGCCCTCACGGAACGCATTAGCTGGATCGGCGGTGCCTCTGTATTTCTTTTTGCGTCGGATGTGTGATATGGGCGCTTCCATCTGATATAGTCCTCGATGGACGTTGGTTGCGACGTCAACATTGCTAATGACGGTAGGAAGTTCAACGCACGACGTATTCCATTCTCAGTAGGTCGACCACGCCCGCTACCTTTAGACAGAAAGCGAAAAAAAAAAAAACAAGAGAAAACATATTGAAGTAAAACAGAAAGAAAAAGGAACGCCGTACCACTTTCAGTCACAAAAGTCTATTAAGACCCATGGGCCATCCAAGCGACAAACGAATGAAAGCAAACAAAAACGTGATAATATGTTCGCTATGTCATGGTATAAAAATAAATAAAATAAAGTAAAGTAACCGCAAGTGTTTGGCATATTGGAAAAGCGAGGCAAAGAGCCAGGGAGAATAACGCGAAAACATGAACCTGAAAACAGAGCTCGGTCTTGCATAAAATCACAGTCATCAACGTCCGCGTCCGGCGCTGAGTTGCCGGAATGTCAAAGTCAGACGGCTGCAACGCTGGCTGGTTTCTATTTCCATTCTTTTTTTTTGGGCGGGCCACCTCCACGGTCCACGGCTGACGGTCAATAATACAAACACATACGGAGGTACGGGGTACATGTATGTATGTACTGAGTACGGCATAGCGTCGGATGGACGGACGGGCTGTCCCTACGTCGTGCGAGGGACAATGGTTGCACGCGACAAAAAGAAGCCGCACACGGGCTCGCTCTGCTCGGACGACGTCTCGCAACCCCGAAATCAAACACAAAACGACGTGCCGGGGATTTCTCGAACCAGGGCGCTGCGCAACCAGAGTTGGGCGAACCACAGTTGCCTTGTCTTGTCCACCCGGAGGAGGGAGGCGGGGGAAGAATGTCGCGTCGTATTTCGGTGTACAACGTAATACTACGTCCCAATGTTGCGTGTTGGAAGGGGGATGGCTCTGTAATTTTGCACAAATGGCAATGCGCACCGGCAGTCGACAGACGCAGAGCGAAGGCGACGGCCTGGAGGTTGGAGTTGGCCGCAAAGTCGGGCCTCTGTGCAAGATCGAAACGGCTGTCTATGTCGAGGTCCTGCAGAGTAACCCCAGCGAGGACAAGGTTATTCCACGGGTGAAGAGGCATACTACAAACGCTGGGAGAAACACAAAAAATAAATGGACGCTGATGTTGGTGGCAATGTGTATGTAGTGAGAGAGGACATGATTTTCATCATGATTTTTTTATTTTTCATTTTTATTTCTTCTTACATTTTTTTCTTCTTTTCTTTTCTTAAGGTTATCCTTTACACACCCGACTGACCCTACTTTGAATAAAACATGATCATTAGCACGAAGTAAAGTGTAGATAAAACAACACAAGACATGAAAGGAGCCAACGAGAGCCTTCTCTTTATCACTCTCCTTCATTTTTATATTTCATTTCGTAGTATTTTCCCTGTCATCTATCCACATCCACCCCACTTGTCGGCGCGACGCGCCGGCTCCCTTTCGTCGTATTGCTCACAGACCAAGTCCCAGCAGGGCGCTGTTCCGTACCTTCTTCTCCTTCTCCGTAGGCTCCAATACATGTTCCTACCCGAATTATACGCTTTCAGTGTGACATGTGGCAGGCAACCTCTACCTTACAACTCGGGAGTTTTTCTTATGCCATTTTCGCCTCCATGAAAGCCAATTGAATGTCCTTTATCAGAGGAACCCCTGGCCTAATCCAACTGCCACTCGTCTCCACGTTGGCCATTTCTTCCCTGTGACAAGGAGGGGTGAGATGCTCCATTGTTTTACCGAGTATCATTCGCGCATTGAGTATTATTCGCGGGCCAGCAAATCTCATCATCAGCGGCAGACGACCATGCCATCCGACGGCAACACAATGCGAACAGTCTAGGCGCTGACGGTTCCAGCGAGGAGGGTAGGGGGAGGTAAGAAAGTGACAAAGGCCGAGAGTGATTGTGCTGTGTTTCGTACTCCGTAATACCCCGTATTTTTCCTTTGTCGAAAAGCACATGCAATTCGGTCATTCGATACCGTCGTTTATTTTCAACTGCCTTCCCCTTTCGTCACGACAAGACATGTCCTCGTGTGTGTTCGTACTGCTCGTTGGTTGGTCTTTCTGTCCTCGGCTGCTCCTTCTCAGCCTCTACCTTTTGTACTGCAGACGGCGACTCAGTACAATGGCCTACGTCGTTCTCTTTGGCCATGCTTCTCCGCCTAGACAAGGAACGAAGCGAAAGCGAACCGTTGCACTGGAGCTGTGCCCACTTGATTGATTATCCGGTGCCTTCAGCACACCTTGGCACACTGGATCAGAGTCGTATCCCAAGCGGCTTTTTGTCATGGCATTGGCGTTGTATCCTTAGGGCCCTCTTGCGTTGCAGTTCAAAGTGACCTTCAAGTGCCACTGAGGTGGTACGTCGTATGGAAGGCTTTTCTTTTCTTTTTACCCAAGTGCCACTTGTATGGCTCGCCAAGGCATCCGTGTCCATTTGCTCTGTTGTCTGAGGTAGCACTCGGTAGATTGGGTGATACGATTTGCCTGCAATTCTGCAGCGGTGCACGCCCGTTTCTCTCAAATGGGGAGACGGAAGACAAAAGGAAGAGAGGGGCCGTCGTAAATGGACATGTCTTGCTACGTAGCAGTCGTTGGGACCGGCTGTCGTGTCTGCTGGTCGTCTCGTCTCGAACCGTGTCGTCTCAAGTTGCCCTATCTCCCTTCCCATGCGAGAACGCAAATACATAAGTAAATGGCCGAAGCATGTTCATAGAGATGCCGACGCACGCGGGTCCTATGGTCCCAGTAGCTGAACACCACCACGGCGAGGCCGGTAGTTGCTGGACGGCGATGCAGATTGGGTGCATCCATGTACTGCATTCACGTCGTACTTTTGACGGCCAAGGATGGCATCGGCGACAAAAGCCGACTAGGGAACACCGGCGCGGACATCCTTGTTTGGTTTCTTTGGTTGTGCTGTCGTTCGTAAGGAGTATGTCGAGAGGCTGGTGTGGGTGTGGGTGTATTTCATTGCCACACTTGCCATGCTCGACGATGGTTCCCCCTAGGCTGGACTGGCGAGACGTTGTCAAAGTTGTGTCTGTCTCTGCTCTGTGCTTTGATGCAACACAACGCACGCGAGCCAATATTAAACGTCGTAATATTGGACAGGGTTTATGGCTTTGGTGAGGCCAGGGTGGAGAGAGGAGGATACGACAGCACGGAAAGGTGGTTGTAATAAGAAAGCTCCAAAAGGCTCCCAAAGCTCCCAAAGCGTGTGCACTGCACGGGTGAGCGTCTAGCACCCAAAGCGAATGATGGGGACAGAACCAACCCAAATGTCAACGAAGGACGGGACAGCACTCTAAAAATAGGCTTACAGACGGGAGGCGGGCGTCTGTGTGTTGTGTGCAGTGTGAACTTCGTGTATTGATGTGATCTGTGAGGAACTGCTTTTGTTCGGCCTTGTTGATGTTTCCAGGCAATCTCAATCTCATGTCAGCAACAGCTCAACTTCTCGTCTAGACACCTGAGTGTCCATACCTCGTACGCCGTCAGTTGCGCTAACTCGAGGATGTTCTTATTCTTCGATGTCAAGTCGGCAAAAAAGGACTGGCCTCGCAACATATTGCTCGTTTGCGGTCCTAGACAGTGCTTGCAATCTCACTCGCTCGCTAACAAGTGCATTCTCTGTATGTGGAAGTACTTTGCAACTCGGTGTCGAAACCTCTTTGCAGATTCAAAATGTTCTGCAGGTGTACGGAGAGCGGGGCACCACACCTACCGACAGAGCAGTGCCGATCAGGAGGAATAGAACGCAAAAGTTCGAAGGACGAACAATTAGAGTCGATCAAGGCTAAAACTGCACCCTGGCCCCAGAAGAACAAGGGACTGCCGGTGATATCAATAGCCCCTCACAGGACCCGGAGGGGGGGGGGGTTGCATCGTGCCAAAGCGAACTAGCAGAACGCCACACTTTGAACGAAGGGGAGGGCCCCTGAGGAAGGCTTACGGATAGGAGGTAAAGTGAAGTGCCAAGTGATGCATTTCCAGCACTGTGAGATGGTCTTGGCTGCAGATTGTGGAGGTGGTGAGATACGGAAACAAGGAAGGAGCGAGGGAAATAAACAAGGGCAATAGGGGGGGACACGAAAAGAAGGCGTCGTCCGAAGACTTGCGAGCTTCCAAAGAGGAAGGAAGGAACGAACGAACGAACGAGAAGAAATCTCGAAAGCTGCACAGAACGAACGAACAAACAAAAGGAAGTCTAGTCTCAAAGGGGGAAACGGGCTAAGGTACCAAAAAGGAAAGAAAAACGACGCTCCCATTTCGTTATTTTTATTTTCGACACGGCCGGGCCAGGCCAGAGATGACCAGCTTCGGCAGTGGACTGCCGTGCTCCGTGCGTCGTCAAGATTGGTACCTGTTGCTCTCTTTCCCTTTCGGGCCCTCGCCCCTCGCTCTGTCTCCCTGTTCTCCCATACCATGCCGTACCATGCCCTCCTTCCCAACGACGAAGCCTGGGGCGATCATCCGATACAGCCGACCAGGTGGCACTTGCCAGCGTTGTTTGCAGGGATGACAGCGCACTGGAGGCGCTTGTATGCCTATGCGGAAAAAGGGGGCTATGTAGAACTTTCAGTGAACTTTGTACGCCATACTTTTTTAGTTTTGGGGGAGGGGCTAGGCTGTATGCCGCACACCGGAGTCAGCTGCGCTAAGGAATGTCGGGACGCACAGCAAAATCAAATCAATAGTGTGGCTGGGAGCTGTCGTATTCTCGAAGCCGGAGCGTGCAGTGGTCGTTCTTTCCAGCTTTCCTTGGCGCCTTCTTTCCTTCTTTGTCCATTCTTCCCTCGCACGGTCCCCAGAAAGGAAAGATGTAATTACAGAGTGCGACGTAATTACGCCAGCAGGACAAGGCAGGCGCGGTGGGAGGATTCCCTCAAACGGGTCTTCCGTACGAGGGGGAGGGGGAGAGAAAGCGACGAGGAACCGGAGAAAAGGACCGAGAACGACATGCTGGCTTTGAACAGAAAAAAATGTCATTCCACGGAGATGTCCTTCTACAGCACTCCTCTGCGACCGACAGACAACCGCCGAAAGGGAGGAAGGAGCGACGGTCAGCGGCCGAGTAATGACAACCCGAGCGCGGGCAAGAAGGCAGGCGACCACAGAATAAATGAGCAAGGAAGGAAGGGGCTGGTCGGTGCGGTGGTCAACATCAGATCACGGAGGCCACAAGAACCGACGACACACTGCAGAATACTAATGCGTGTCTCACGCTGCCAACTTGATCGCTAACCAACGTTACTTAACACGAGAAATGAGATCAGAGACGGTGAAATGGTCGACGACAACACAGATAAAAAGAGTCGGAGAGAAATCGCAGGCCAATTCTGAACAATGTGATCTATGTGGCTTTGCAGGCCAATAACCACAAGCAATAATAAGTTACTATTTGGCTGCTGGACGCACCATCGTATCTACTAACACGCCCATCTCGACTTACATGCTAGTTCTGTCTGGGCTCGTCTTAGACCAAAATGCCCATCTTATGACGGAGAGAAGCGTCGTTTATGATGGAGGAGGTGGATGCTGATTGAGTGTTTTGCTATCCTTTTATTTCATTTCTTCCCCCCCCCCTTTGTTTTTGCTTTTGTTTTGGTCGAAACTTACACAGTACGAAATAGATTGATGAAAATGAATGAGAAAGCAAAAGATTTTTTTCTTGAACGACACGGTACAGTCCTGATGACGCTGCGCGGCCCGCTGTAACCTCGACTAACACTTGATATACCGTCCGCTATGTGCAGACTAAATACAACATACTCCGTCAGCTTGCCCCAGTCTCAAGTGCCTCAAGTTTCTTCGAGAATTTGGCCTTTACCGAGTCTTAATGTGTCCTAAGTGGAGACCGATTTGGCACAGTTGGTGCTCTTCACGTTTTTTACTCCTGTCAGAAACCAAATTGCACTATCGTCGTCCACTTTGTTCCCGCTTTTCATCATTTACGATGTAGTTATGTTGTACTTGGCTTCTTTTTCGTTCTCTTGACCCGGAGCTTACATCTCTGGGAGACACGCCGTAGCCGCCGCGTTTGCGCCGTAGTACGTCCATGGTAAGTCCACGGTATGCCCCCAGTACGGCCACAGTACGGCCATATTCCCTTGTCATGTAAAACCAAATGTACCGTTACATTGGAGGGTCCATGTTGCCCGTCTAAGTCGCCTGTTCAATTCCAAAATTGGAGCCTTGTCGGCCACTTTTGTTTCTCACAAGTAAATTCCCTCTTTACCACGCAACTGCATTCTGCATTTGATTTGTATCCTCTTCCCCCCTCACTCCCCCCAGCCTCCGCTCCTGGCACCCTATGTCGATAATGAAATAAAAAGCACGAGGCTGTACCACGCAAACCAAATAATCTCGGGAGAGCAAACACTGCCGTCGTACTTTGTTGACATTCATTGGAAATAGAGCGATGCGAGTGGTTAGGATACGACGGCGGTTTTCCGAAAATTATCTAACTCAATCGACTTTACGGCGGCAGCCAAGACTCTTGAGAGACAAAGCGAATGTTTTGCTAGTCAAACGGAGTAGAGGCGCGCTGAAATCGGTTCTTTTGCCAGGGGTTTCGTTCTTTGTTCAGCCCGATGTCGCCAAGACAAAACGGTTTATCGTCCAAACACGGAGTACTGTTGTAGTTTTTACGACATGATGGCCTTTTCCGGACTGGGATAATGGCGTGTTCAAGACATACGCGTATTGGAAGAGAATGACGCCTTAGATGCCTTGGATTTCCCAGGATCGTCGCAAAGGAGTGCCTATTTGCCACACTGGACAAAAAAAAAATACCAAAAAATGCCGGAACGCGAGGTGTGCCTTGTCAATATGCACGAAATCAAATCTTGCTTCAGCACCAGTGACCAACCTTTGACCCAAACGACAGGATCAGAAGGAGAGGGCCGAGAAGCGAGTGAACTAAAAGTCTTGGTTGCCATTTGGTGACTTTTGGGTTGTTGACTATTTTTTCTAACGTTTTCTTGGACATCGCTGCATCTTTCCGCGCTTGGAACGAAGTACGTGAGCACGGACGTAAGACTGGATACAAGATTGACTGAGATGCAACGACAGGGTTCCTGGTGGTTTAGTTATTTCCCTATTTTTGGGACGCTACGCCGATTCCAGGCACCTCTTCAGCGCCATTGACGTTGCCATGCTTTTTGCCAGCGAAATGTATATATTCCCCTCCAGGGGACCCTTGCCATACCTTCGGGCAAGGTCGAACCTAACTGCCCGTGCTCCATAAATCGGTCAGGAGAAAGAGGAGAGACATCAATATGGGTAGGGCCGTGTTGATCTGTGGCAGATAAATGTTTTTATTTGCACGAACGTACGACGTACTCCGTATATATATCGGTTCGTCGTATGTTGTACATGGTAATATCTTCTTTTGTTTGCGTTTTTAGCAGTCTGAAATTGCAAAGTTCAGCAGACTTTCTCAACGAAAACACTCGGCTCCTGCGGATAGTTGTTCGTATCTTACTTCGTACTCCTAATTGTCTCTTATCGGCAAAGCCTTACTTTTTGTAATTACGCCCCAGAGTCTCTAAGTCCAACTACACCTTAGTTGGACGCGGCATTTGTTTCTCTCCCCGTGCTGCCAGCTGCCCCGTCTTCTTGTAGCCCCCTCTTCGTCGTTCATAGCGTCGTGCTACTTTCCCCTGTATGTCTTAATATTGCGGGACAAACCCCTCTTGCTCTTCTGTGGAGTACCACTGGGAATAACGTATCTTAGGAAGTATGTTTTTAAATGGTTGGTAGGAGAGCAGCTGGGTGATCTCTTGAAGCCAAGTTTTCCTGGCTCCCTATTCATGTCGGTGCCGTTGACCCTGTTGGTTATACCCCCCTCCCCAACAAAATATCTTTAAATGTCTCTACGATCTGTAGCAGCAGGTTTTCCATAGCCACCCGCGTCTTGAAAGGCGACAAGGGAACAAACCACCGCATACGTGAGCGATAAAAGGAGGTATCGCATGCAAGTATGTGACATAAAAAGTTATTCTGTCAGACGCAGACGGCCTGCTGTACGACGTAGTATCTTTCCGCAGTCACACAATCGCTTTTGGCGTAAGTCGTTTGCCTCGCAGCTCTTTGCTGCGAGGCTTGTCCTATTTGAGGATCGTTGGCCGTTTCTTTCTTCAATTACTCAGTATCTGTGACTACTGTCCGTATCTCCCACACCCTCCCACTTTTGCTGCTTCAACATGGACCTGTCAGCTCAGACATGCCATCATCCCACGTTAAGGTGCTGCGCAGGCGAATGGATCACGCCGTGCCGGCACTTCCGCGGTATGGGCCTTTTACATTTAAAGCTGTAGAATAAAAGTACTAAAGAAGGGGAGTGAAAAGAAAGAGAGAGGCCTTTGGAGGCCTGGCTGCCGAGGGACACCTCGCCAAAGAGCGAAAACGAAAGAAGATGGTGTGTTGTGATGAGATATGGAAATAGGATAGGGGTCCGCTGGGAAAAGTACCAGTGGAAAATAACACGATCTGTTACACGACTCTAAGTCTGTGTACAAAGGCTCTCAAAGACAAAAGGTTTCGTGGTACAGTGAATGCACCGAAATATGACGCATCTTGCATCTCCAGCTCTTTCTCGGATATTCTACTTTACGAATACTGTCGCATATAAGAGAACAACGTTAAGGGCATCGCGTTTAAACAGGACGAAAGAGGATACATACAATCATGAAATATACATGACGGCCTCTCGTACGACTTGTCAGTTTCCCGGCTCTACTTGCGAATTATTTAGAACTGTTGAATAAATACCCTTGGGTCGACATTTTTTATTTATTTATTTCTCTTTTTCTTCTCTTCTCCATTGCTTCGTGATCTTCGGATATTCTAAAAAGCAGTCGATATTGTTCTTATCGAGTCTTAGTTGTTTCTTTCGGGTATGTTCATACAGCAAAGGTTGGACGATGCTATTATCAATGGATTCGACTAGGCGATGCACTCGTCTATTGGGTGCATGTGATATTCACATCCGCAGAGGAGCAGTAACATTGCCATGTCGTGCTGTCCGCTTTGGGACCTTCCCTGTTGTACTCCGTAGGTGGGCAGGTGGGATAGCTGGATAACACGCTTAGATAGCGTAGATACAGCGGCTGTGGAGAGAGGTTGCAGGGATACAAGGGGAAAGATAGAAGGAGCATTTGACAGTGCGACAACGCTGTGGCAACTTCTGGCAAGTACGAGAAAAGCTGTGGAACGGTCGTGCCTGCCGCGAACTACTTTTCAGCCAAATGTACCGGTGTATGTCGTATGTCGTATTAAGCCGTACTTTTTAAGACCTTTTCGTCGTCTAGCTTTGTCGATCCCATTTGTCTTTCCGATGTTTGAAAGGCTCGACAGCGAAGAGGCTCTCGGAAGGAACTTGCAAATGGCTAGCCGCAGGAGGCAAGCGAACAGCGGCCGGCCGGCAGATGAAGAGGAAGAAAGGTGTCGTCTTCAACGGTGCACGAGAGTACTTTCCACCAGAGTTATATAGGCCGCTTTAGCAGCATTCTCTTTAATGCATTGGTGAAATATGTTGTACTTGCGTATTGTTCTCACGAATCTACTCACATGGCAGGAACGCCTCCTTTCGGGGCTTTCTGTTGCTCTTTCCTTCATCTGCTTCATCGGCAATGCGCCACGCTATAGATTACCATGTGGCCTTCTCGACGCAAGGAGGGGAAGGTGCGACGGAGGAGGAAGTAAGGGAAGAAAAGAAAGGAAGTGCATGACAAAAAGGCACTAACGCGGTCCCTCACACCTTCCCTTCCTTGGAAGCTGTGTCTCAGTCGACCTCCCTTTTTCTTCCTCGTTCTTCCCTTTTCTGCAGCATGCCCTTGTCGCTTCGCCTGAAGCACTCCAGCACCATGTCACTTTACAACGACCAAACGACATAACAAGCAGCAAGACACGCACAACAGGCCAGTGACGCCGGTGACACCGGTGACGGCCACCAATGCAAGCCCCCTGGAGAAGCCAATGCACGCCTGGCATACTTGCAGTGCTGCGGAAACGCCATGTGGGCTGGAAACGAACTGCCAGGGTCGCGGGAAGAAAGATGATGCTCCATTTGGGTATTGGGTATGGGTTGGGTCGTTTGGCTGTGTGGCCAATGAAGGCAGATCTCGTGGCATATGGAACCTTCGCACCTGTTTCCTCTTACGAGAGGCTGCATTTCTAATCTCATGTTTTTGTTGACACAAAAAGGGGAAAGTGGACACAGGGCAATCTTACTCTGGACGGAGTGTGCTCGATGGTCCCTCTTTTTACCTGCTGTCTTCTTCCTTTTGTTTTCTTTTTCTTTTCTGTCCTGCTCTATCCCATACCTCCTTCGGTCAACATCGTATGCATGCCCGTTGGAAGTTTGACGTGATTTTAAGCTGCATTGGCTTGCAGCTGCACATCCCCCCAAGAAACGTCTGCCGGGTCGCAATCGGTATCGGGCCAGGCGAAGTCACCTTGGAAAAGGGGCAAATGTCACGGAAGAGGAAGGTCGGCATTGCCCCATTGCCAGACACCGACTTGACTTGCGTCCGAATCCGTTCAGTCGTACTATGTAAATCGTATCTGTGAGATAAAAACGTACTATGTACAGAAAATTATGAAGTACATCGTACTGTGCCATAATCGGACGAATCCAAGCTAGAGCCTCTTAACAAAGTCGTAAGTTCGTTTACTGTTTTTGAACGCCGTCGGTATTTTAGAAGCTTGACAGCCGACACGTAGCAAAAAAGTGGCCCGAGATGCGACATTCTCCGTAGTAGATCGAAATGGGCAGTCGCCAATGTTCCACTAAAAATAAACACAGGCTGACTTCCCAGTGTCCTTTTTTCCAGTTCTCCTCACTTCTCGCTAAAGTCACGAATAGGAAGCGGCCTGGTGACAGGGGGATCTAATGGACGGGGGTGTGGACGAAAAGACTGGCGTATGGGCGGCGATCGCTCCCTTTTAGAGGAACCAGCCGCATCGGCATGTCGGTCTTTGCCGTCGGTGACCAACAAAAGCCAGCAAACCTGCCGATGTGTCCTGGCAAGGGAGGCCAGGGAGCCAGGCTCGACCAGGCTTGATCAGTCTCTCGCAGAGAAAAGCGCAGAACGCGAACGCGTAGAACAAACAAAAAGGGTCTAAAAGCCTGAAGAATGAACGAAAATCGACAACTGGAAAAAAGGAAAAAGTACAAGGAGAAAGAAGGAGAATCATAATCAACAGTCGGCCAAAGCTTCTTGCTTCCCTGGTTGTCGATCACCACCTCCCGAGCAGAAGAAATAAACAAAAAGAATCATAATAAGGAAGCCCACGGGCTTAGATGATTTCTCTTTTTTTTTTTTTTTTTTTTTTTTTTTTTTTTTTTTTTTTTTTTTTTTTTTTTTTTTTTGACCTTCAATCTTCGACTTTTGTTCATTAGCTTCAACGGACTTAGCACATTCAACACCTGCCTGTTTTGTTCCTGTTCGGCGACGTTTGTACGCTGTTCCTGGTCCACAGGACGGACAGGACCTGCACGCATATGTCGTACTTACGCCGTACATAAACTCAGCCACCGCCAAAGCCAACGCCAACTCCATCGAGCTAAGGAAAATACGGCAGTCGCCTGTGCGCAGAATAAACATTGTCCGGCCACCTAGGATGCCGTCGTCATGTTCAGCTGGTGGACTAGGTCGTGCCATTGTCGTTCTTAGAACCCAATACGCAAGTTCGTACAAAGTCCGTTGCATGGCGTTATTTTTGTATGTGTATCACTTGTCCGAACACGCTTTGTCTTGCCAGTGGACAAGCTGCCAATTAAGCTCCGGACGGTCACACGACATACCCGCACGGAACAGCAACGGAGTGTATGTATGCCATACGTTACTTGTACTACAAAGTCTATACACACAACCGGTCCGTGACCTTAGGGGCAATAAAAAGACCTCGATGCGAAGAAAACGCTTGAAACAAAATCGACGACTCTTGCTGCAAAAAGGATCGCATCCTCATCGGTACATAGAGCTGTGCTTGTGCATGTGTTGTGTCAAGGAATTGCGAATTTACGTACATGTATGTCGTACATGTTGGGGGCAGATCAACAAGTTGGCATCGAGCAGGAGGGTTCACAAAATAGGGAAGTCGTTATCGAGAAAGGATGCTGGACGCAGAGGGCACACAAGGCTAAATAACATCCGAGACAATTACCTGCCAAACGTCGTTGTGTTGTCTCTTCGTACTTTGGCGTTCCGTTTTTCGTCCACGAGAGCATACTCGAGCGAGATAATGCACTCCCCATAGTACAGCATATATGTATATGTGTACGATGTAGTGCCAAGTATATTTCAACCACACCTTACGCCATCGAAGCACAATTTATATGCTCGTGTTTATTGTGTGCCGATATGTACGAATTTCTTAGACACTATTCTCATTGTTATCTTTACTCTGATTTGTACCTCTATTATTCTCACATATCGAAAAGAAATATCAAGTATACGTTGCAACACATTCTCGTTCCACCGTATCTGACGTTCTTCCTGACCTTCCTCTTTCATCATCGACAAAATCTCATCGTCGTCATGTTTTATAATTTTTTTATAATTTTTTTTTATAACTCTTTCTTCTGCTGTTGGTAAAATGAGTCCGAAACTGACAAACAATACAGATTGGCAAACATGGAGGGTTGCAAGGGTGCCAGTCGACAGGGGGACAAAGAACAAGGAGACAAGGGAAAAAATAAGTAAAAAAGAGGAGCTGTTCGATTTGGTGAGAGAGGGGAAGAACTCGAGAATGACGGACTGTTTCCCACCCTGGCGTGGACATGGGCCCCCCTGGCGGGATTCTCTGATTTTCTGATTTTCCCTGATGGGTCGCACCGATGTTTGTGACTTGTCTCATTTTTGACCATTTTTGTCCCTTCTCATTTCTGTCTGGTTACATCCCCCTCTCTCTCGAACAGCGGCTGTAACGGCCTCGACATGGGCGCCACGAGCCTGTTGGCGCCATTTTCGGGGTCGTCGTCGCTAGTGTCTTGCTCCGTGCACTCTGACTCCGGTGCCTACGGGTGTGTTAACGTCATTCTTTCTATTCTCCCTTTCCCTAAACCTTTGCAATCAAGTCCACTGCTACCTACCCTGTGCGTTGATCAGTGCTGTTTGTTCAATGCGGTAATATTTATCCCGTAATCGGATAGACAAAGCTGTCCTTCTTCTGGACGTTTTGTCGTTTTGTCGTTATCTTTCTATGGCTTTTCCTTCTTCTCAACGCGACCGTCAGTTGTTGTGTTTTTGTTTTGTAGTCCATATTTGGGCTCATGTTGTGGTGCACACCATATAACACGTCCTGAACATATGATGTGCTCTGGCACACTCTCCCCCCGTCTCTGCATGCTCTTGACGTGCCTGCTCTTGGGTGTTCGTTCCCCTGACACGCCTGGGCACGGTCGTTGTCGGTACGAAAACCGCTCTAGCGTGGGTCCAAATCCTTCTCTGTAAGTTTAATTCTTGTAGGCTGGGGTTGACTAGCGGGTGCAAACTGGCGCCAGAGTGCCCTGTTAGTTGAATGTTTTGGCCAATGGCCCTCTTAGTCCTTTAATCCCTTTCTCTATTTCCTTTCTTCTCTTTACTTGTTGGCGTCCGGGCATCAGCTCGGGCCCGTTCGAGTGCCGGTGGCTGATGGCTGGTCCTTTTACAAGTGCCTAGCGTGGAACGTCTTAAGGCCAGCGGTGGGTAGAAGTACGAAGTAGATAAATGTAGATCTCCTGAGTGTCGTGTTCGTCGCTTGTCCTCTTCATGCGAGAAATGGTTGCTGGCTTCCGCAATGCTTGGTGCCCGTCCCTTTAAGTACCGCCGTGCTCCATCCCCGATATCCATTTCCCGAAACTTTGACAACTCGTGCAATTCTCGACGTGCCGTGCAACACACGCCGCACGGCATAAGCAAAGGACGTGGGGCTGGCTCGGGAGTTGCACAGGATATGCCGTCTGTGGTGGCGGGCGCGAAGGAACATTGAAAGGGGAAAGGGGAACGGGAGGTGTGTGTAAGGAAGACCGAAGACCAGGAGGGAAGATTACAGGCTCGGCTTCGTGGGCTGGGTTGTTTCCAAGGCTCGGGTCAAATTCCTCGGGAAATGTCAGCAAAAAAGGAAGATGAAATAAAAAAGAGGCAAGAAAAGAAACGCACAGAATTAAATCAAATCAACAAAGCCAACCTTGCTCGGCACAACTGCGACTGCTGTATTTTTTGCTTGTGATGAACTGTAAACGGGACATGTTCCGTATAATGTTCCGTGCTGAGTGCGGCGGTTCCGTATGAGGCATTACTTCGCCCAGACGGGAAACCGCGCCAGTCTCTGTTGAATGTTCTGAGAAGGATTCGATGCTAGACTTTTCCTGGGTTAAACAGGTTAAATGGAGCCCTCTCGGCCAACCGAAACAAGCAAGGACAAACTGAGCTGAAAACAAGATGCAGAAATTCAATGGGTGGGTGTCTCGAGGCATTATTGTTCAAGTGGAGATGCCTGAACAAACCCGCAAGCCTACCTGCAAGCCTACCTGCAAGCCTACCTTCAAACGTTCCCGTATCTTACCTGAAGAATTAAAGGCTACTTTGGCCAAGGCTATTCGAACACAGCACACAGCTGTATACATGTAGCTGCAGAGCCAAGGAACGATGTTGGACAAGTTGACCATGGGTCGGTCGAGGAAAGGGAAACAAGGTAACTGGAAAATTAAGAACAGCGTCCCCGCCGGTACGTCGCAAAATGTCGTACATCGTCCTTCCTGAGCGTCCTCTTATTCTTCCCCAACATTTCCCTCTGCAGCTTCTCTCACCCTACCCTTGCGGAAAGGACAGGGGTCAAGAGACACCGGGGCCGGGCAGGAGGGCCGTCCGACGTATTTTTGGGCAAACCTCATGCACGAAACCATTTTTGGGAAGCAACAAGGGATTGCGTGCCGGTGAGTGACCGCGACGAGCAGCAATGTAGCGTGCGGAAGCAGTTGCATATTTTGGGGGCCGATGGACTACACTACCAGTGAGAATAGACACTCTAGGCTCAGAAAAAGGATAAAGGAGTTTCTCGTACGTCGTATGTCGTATCTTACGTTGTACGGAGGTACCTTACCTTGTGAATGTCGTATTTTACTTTTTTGTATTCATTCATAGCAGGATTGTCTCCTGCATGGTCCGTTACCCCTTGTGTTTGGAATCCCGGTCCAAAGCAGCCGGTAATTTCAGATCCTTGCTGTGCAGTCAGTCCTGCGGAAGAGGCGCACGATGCTGCCCAAGGCCCGCTAAAATGGCCATTGTCCCCCCTTTCCCCCTCTCCTTATCTGGCCGTCTCTCCCGATGCACAGAGCCCGAACCACATGTTGTTGATGTCGGGGCCATACGTTTTCGGGGGCGGAGCATGGACCAGGCCTGGAATTATCTTGGGAAGGGGTCTGCAATGCTGTGAGTCCTCGGTTTTGTGTCGTGCAACTGCAGCAACGCACACTTCCGTCTGAAGGGAGAGCAACACCCGTCGAATAGCGAGTTGTGGGCAGCGTGACGTGTGTTGCGTGTACAACGCTGTGGTGTATTTCCCCCGGCGTGAGACAAGATTGAAACCCAGACAAGAGAGCAGGATCAATGGGCAGTGTCTCGATGGGTAAACTACCGTCCTCAGTACTCACAATTGTTGTTGACGTGCATGTCGACCGAGACCAAACCAAATTGAGGGCGGGAGGCGAAGTGGTTGGTTTGACGGAGACTGACAGCGCCCGCTGCCAGCTGATCGCAGTGACTGACAGCCTGGTCGACCAGAGGAAAGCACAAAGAGACCAGTCCGGAGTACGGTACGAAATAGAAAGCAATAGACAAAAAAGAGGAGCCGGACGGATGTCGGTGCTATGTCGCCTGTTAGGCCTGCAAAAAAAGCGCCTAGCCGCTTGCCCATCCGAAGAAGCGCCATAGACAGTGCCATGCCATGACCAGACCAATCCCAGCTGGGTAAATGTCCGGTGCCTCCCCCTCTCCAACACGAGGCAGACGAAAGGAGGAGGAGAGAAGCCGCGCAGAAGCGCCGGCAGAGAACAACATATTGGGCGATGGGGCCCGGCGAAACCGATGTTGGTGGGTGGGTGAGATGGATGGAGGGGAAAGGATACGCCAACCAGCCAGCCAGCCAGCCGTTCGCTCTACCATGATCACCCCTTGACCACTCTTGCCTGCCGATCCCTTACGTGCATCGTGCTTGCCTCGAGATATCTTTAGTGTGTTGTTGGTGCGATGGCAGACGTAAGGGCGACTGCGACTGCGGTGTGCGGATAACAGAAGGAGAACATAGCGTTCCTTCCTGTTGGTGTCATGTTGGCGAAAAAGAGAACATTCAAAGCGTTAAAGAAGGAAAGAAAAAAAAAAGCAAGGAAAGAACGTCTTGTTAGCCCATGCACCGTAAAACGCGTGGAATTGCCAGACGGGAAGGTGCGTACGCAGAGCCGAAGAAGAGTATCATTGAAGGAGCGTGTATGCAGTTCGCAGCTTCCTTCTTTCCGCTAGCTTGCTTCTCCCAGCTTACCCCTACCATAAAGAAGCGAATCGTAGCTCGGACTTGCCACGGTCCCGCATATGGAGCGGGTTCCCTAACGGGTAAGGGCGGCCACTGTAACTTTGCTTGTTGCCTTGCAAGCCCACAAACCTCGCAAGCATCGCGGCGGGTCGTCGGGCAGCAGCTGCTTGACAGGCGTTTTGCTCCTGCCTCGTTGGAAAAGGATGACATAAAAACACAAATAAAGTCTCCACCGTCTACCAATTGCCCGCTATCCTTTTCAGCATCATCTCACGTCTGCTCACATCCTCTCATCTCCTCTGCAAGATGCCACCTAACTGTAGCCACAAGTATTCCGTTCATCGCAAAGCTCGCCTAACCAACTTTAGCACGGGATGAGCACTCCCTGCTTCCCACACAGTCGCGAACTGGCGACCCGCCTTGTCCACGGCTCTGCCACCCATCGAGCCATCCATCCACCCTCCCTTTTGACAATCCCTTCTCATGTCTCTGGTCTCTTCCCAGGGGCTTGGGATCGAAACTAGCGAAGTACATGCCGAGTCCGTTCTTATTAGCCGCTGTTATTTGCTGGGGCTCCCGCGACCACTGACGCCAAATCCTTCCCACCATGCAAGAGACACACCTCGCCCCTATCCTGCACCCCGAGTCACCCCTCCCTCTCTTTCGTTTCCTCATTGCTGAATACTTTCCCTCTCTCGTCTTTTTCGTCCGAGCCAACCCTAGACTTTGGCCAAGCGCCATTCTTGTCCTCGCTTGGTGGCCCTGCAGGCATCACTAATCGGCGAATGATATCTCCAAGCAGCCTTGGTCACGGTGGTATTGATCAAGCCGACCTCATCATCATTGTTGTCCCATTGTCCTAATGCCATTTGGTGCTCCAACATGCCTTCGTCTCGATTTCTTGCCGACACGCTTTTCTTCTCGCGACGCTCGTCCTATTGTCCCCACGAACACCTCCGCACTCTGCACACTCCACCCCTCCTGGCCCGTCTTTTTATTTTCAATTTTTTTTTTTTTAATTATTTAAAGCAACCGATGACGGCTTGGCGAAATTGGCAGACACATGGAGAAAGAGGAACAGGACAAGAAGTAAGTGCAATGTACGTATGTGTCGCGTATTACGTTGTTCAAAGTTAAAGTCACAAAGTAACCAAAAGTGATAAAGCATGAGGCAACGGGTGCGACCATCAAAGTGCAATTGTTATGCGACCAAGACGAAATATTCCTGGGTATTATTAGTACAAGTCCCGCGCTCTCACGATCTTACAAACACACACACATACAACATACAACATACAACGGTGAAGAACTAGCCCGAATTCCAATCACTGTCCAGGACAAAGAACTGTGCTACGTTACCACCGCAGTGCAGATCACTTTTGGCCGTTTCGCCAGTGTCTTGCGAGCAACCAACAGCCTCGAGCTAGGTTGGGGTACTCGTACGGGCAGGGGTATATTGGCTGTCAGCGAGAGAAAAAAGAAAAAAAAGGTGGGAACATTCAAGAAAAACAAAAGAAAAAGTCGATCTGAAAGCAAGATCGGTCTTAGAGAAACAGACCAAGCTTGCAATCCGCACAGCCGCAGCTGCACCTTCCAAAATCCCGCTTTTTGTTGGATCACAGCCATTATAGCCTACGATGCTCTTTCTACTGTCGATGCACACGGTTAGCCATAGAGTGTTTGTTGGCTTTTCCGGGATACAAAACTGACAACGACCCACGAGGCTGTTGTTCAGGCATGCCGCATTGTTGTCACATTGAACACTGCCACCCCCGGGCGGTTCTTTTCAACCAGAGGCTAGACTAGTTCCACGAGTCAATGCCGTGCAAGGTCGGTTGCCGATATGCCGTGAATCAACAACAGAAACCCAAAATAAAACAACCATCGGACATGAAAGGACAACAAAAAGCACCGATCTATGTCAAAACAAGGAGCAAAAAATGGGGCAAAAGGATCACATTTTTGACCAAGAGTATGGCCTGGCTGTTGAGAATCACCCATCAGCAGCCGGTTTGGCTTGGCTCAAACGTCCATCTACTAGAGTGGTCCTTGATCTCCTTGATCCACATCACCATACCATTTCATCCAATCTTTCGTTCTACTTTGCATTGCCGGCGGCGGTGGGAGACGAAAATCTACAAGGATTTGAAAAGAGGAGGGGTGAATATGGGGTATTAGCTTCTGGTTTGGCGAAAAAGAGAGAAACCAGCAAGAGCACCCGGACAAAAAGCTCAAACACCTAAAAAGGCTTAATACTTGGACACCACCCAACGAGTGCTACGTCGTATACAGTTCGGCACTGTGTTTGTACGGAGCAATATTGCGGGACAGGCGAGAACAGCAAGGCTTTCCCCCCCTTGGGCGGCAGGTCTGCGGCTAGCTTGAGAGTGATCGCCACCAAGGTCCATTGTACGTTCTGTGCTGCGGTCCTCGTCACTGTTTTCTGTATTTGGTCCCCATCGTTTGACCAACATTTGACGATGTGTGGTCTGCCCCTGAAATTCTCCTGTTTCCGTCCGGTGTCTGTCGTTTTTAGAGAAGATGCGCAGACATGTCGACAAAACAGAACAAGAAAAGGAAGCAGCAAAATCGGCGCAATGGCAGGATTGAGCAAACACGAGGCAAGACAGCGGACACAAAATCGAAAACACTAATCTTCGACGTTGGACCAAGATACCTTTCAATTGAGACATCTAGTCTTGTCTGATTGGCCTTAAGCACTTCGCGTATGCTAATACTATCTATCTACGACGTTCGATGTACTCCCGCCCGGTACACACATGTTAAGGTTATGCCGTGGGCGGGCTGTGTGTCCGTCCAGTTTTATACCACGCCTCTAGCACAGGAACCGTTCCGCCCCCTGTTTCCGGCTAACCAAAGAAGGAAATTGCAAGGGCCAACAGGTGCAGGACACAAAGAGCACACAGTCAAGGCACAAGTCAACAAAAGGCAACTACGGGGTGTGTAGAGTCTTACCTCGAAGCCAGAGCGGTAAAAGCATGTCAGAAAACAACAGAACGCACTTGCACAGAAGAACAAGGTGCACCGGTGTCTCTGTCAAAGTCGCCTGTCGGGCCCGGAGCCTCCCCTTTGGCGTATGGTGTGGCACGGATATCGAATGGGAGACACGAGGGAGAGGCGCAAGCGCGGGCGACCAGAAGATGCGAATCAGAGACAGCGATACAGAAAAACAAAACAAAAAGAAAAAGAAAAGAAAAGAAAAGAAAACGAGGACACGCTCAGGAAACAATGGACAACGAAACGAGGTAATTGAGGAGCAAGGAGCATTACCCTGCTTGCATATCCGCTTGCTCACTTGTCCGCCTCTGATCACGCATTGGTTGGCAAGCCGCCCGCCAGCCCTTGTGTTAGCTGTTGATCCTCTGATCCGACAATCTCTCGCGCGGCCGGCTTCTGAACCACGGCTCGCAGGCGGGCCACCAAGATGCCGCGGTGGTGTGCCATACCAAATTCTCAAGGATGGACAAGAGTCCTTTTGTCAAAAGACTAGTACTTTGTGTGCAAGTGTTAACAGGGCACTACCAACAAGTCGAGGTACTGCTTTGCTACAGAATACGTCGTCCTTCACATGCTGTTGCCACCATCTCACCCCGGCTTTTCAACGAAGACCCAAGACCCACGCTGCGATGGGCTTCTGCCCATTGCGATTGCTCGATCACCCCAAGAATCACGGCCAGGCTCGCTGCAGACTCTTTTGGCAGAATAAATTCTCGCAAGCTTGAATGTCAAGGAACATTGTTCACGCTTGCACAACGACGCTAATCTCACTCGGTGCTGGCCTCTCGCTTCGTCCCATCCGTCACGGCCTATGGCGACGTTGCGGCACTCTCTTTTCTTGGAACCGCGGGCAAAAGGCGAACAGGCTGGCATGCCTGAGGACAAGACGACACAAACAAGAAAACGAGGTGTTAATTGACTACTTGACTGACATTTCCTGTCCTGGCTGGTCGAGACAGAAGATGCAGATGGGCAACAGGGGCTGTTTATCCTCGACTATTTGCCTTAATTCGTCGGTGTTGTCCGTCTACGTTCGCTTTGCCTCCTTTTTCTTCATGTCTCTCCCTACCACCAGAAATATGCAACCTGCGTTATGGCATACTTGCACAGATACCATGTACAGAATGCTGTCGCTTGCCTTACCCTTTTCCGACCCATTCGCCTCATTGGGATGCCAATACGTTTCGGTGAACATCAGCGCCACGCAAGTTGCTCGACTGGTTCAGCCTGCCTTTTCCACTCTAGCCCACACCCCCTTCCCAGATCCCTAATTTTGTCTTTTCACACACCCCTTCCCTAACTTATCTTCCCACGAGGTCGTCTTTTACTCTTCAGCACGATTGCACCCCTTGCTTTTCTCATATTTTGTTGCTTGTTTTCCATTCTTTCTCTACCAAGGGGCTTGTGTGCTAAAAGCTAAGAGAGCACCTTTCCAAGGGATAAAAAACGGCATGGGTCCGGTGTTTGTGGGCAACAGTGCATGGCCCTTGTGCTGTTACGAAAACACAAACGAGACAAACATACGGAGTATTACTGTGAAGCAGGAAACGAAGATACACCCAACTTCCAGGCAGGCACCAAAGAGACAAGCGAGCATGTCCCTAGCAAAGTCCCTCGACTCCTAATCTGCAAAGCACCTTGGCTGGCTCATTTCTATGATCAATGAACATTCTCAGCATCTACCGACAGACGGATTTTGACACAAAAAATGTCAAAAAGCAAAATGTAATCATAAAGTATGAGGAAAGCGAGGACTGCCTAGACCACACGGCCGTTGCAAAACCTCCTGGCCCCATATATGGCCTCTCTCTCTTTCTCTGAGAAGCATGCTTCCTCGAGGCTTGTCACATTTCCAACACATACCTTTCCATGTTGCCTTTTGTCTCATCCCGTCACTCCCCTGCTCCCATTGTTCATTCAAATCTCATAAACCCACCACAACACGACACGACGACACCACTATCAACACCCCTGCCCGTTGCACTGTCCACGAGCACGAGCCGTATCTCGTCATCATCAGCTCTTTCCTTTCATCCTCTTGCAAGTTGTGGCTCCCCTCCATCCAAATTTGTGCTGGTTTCTTCAACTTGGGCAACACCGCCGCGTGCTCCCGTTCTCCATACAACTTCCGATGCTCCATATGTGCGCCGGGAGGTCTCTATTCGACGTTAGTTCATGTCCTGATCCTCACATCGACTTGCATGTAACTCACTTTAGCTATGCCGCAACAAGGAGAAGACTTAAAGAGGCACAATCTTCTGCAGAGATCCTTTCTGCAAAAGCACATGCATCAAACCAAAATAAGCCCTGTTTGCTACCCTTTAACTCGGACTCGAACCACAGTCCCAAGCTCAAAAACGCTCCAAACATCCACACCCCACCCCCTTCTTCATCCACGCCCCTCAGCTTTTTGCCCTCACCCAGTCCAACTACACCAACAAGCGCCCCTTGCCTGTGTTGTGGATTTCACTCTCTGGGTTGCAGGATTGTCTTTTCGGCGCATAAAGCACAGCATACTTGGGCGGCACGACACTTCTACTCCACGTCTGCGACACAGCCGACGACACACAAAATAAAGTAGTCTTACCTTGAACATCAAGCCGTATAACAAGCAACAGACAAATACTGTCTCCTTTAGCAACCGACCGATCGACACTCTGGCCGTCCGGTACACGCACACCACACCTTTCGCGGCACGACCATCGACAACCAACGACTCTTGTTGCTTTGGTCCTTGTCTTTTCGTGCCCTTGAAATTATCCGGTGAACCTCACGACGCTGCTTCTGGGCCGGATCTTCCTACCATTGTTGTTTTTGCTGTGCTCGTCGACCTACTCTTCTTGTTCTTGTGTCAGATCAAGCACCTCATCTCGCAGACAGACCTGGGCGCGCCGATGCGAGTCGGTCTTCGCCAGTTGATTTCGTATTCATTCTCCATGTCCCTCTCTGCTGCTCCCTTTCAGTTTTGCCGTTTTCTCTGCAGCCGTTTCTGATCCCGTCTTTCTCGCGGTGTCCACGGCCTGCTCTGCCTTGCGTCTGTCTGTGCGGATGAGCGCAAAACTGACGGCTTTCAGCTGTGGTTGATCATTCCCCAGAAGCGAGAACCAGCGGGATGAAAGAAAGGAAACAGGACAGCCGGAAAGGAGAAGAATAGCAAAAAGTAAAAAGAATTAAAGGAAAACGCAAGCAGGGCGAGACAGTAGCCACCACGTTCTGCAGCAGAAAACGAGAGACATCCAAGAAAGGTGGCGGGCAAAGCCCCTTTGAAGGATCAGAAAACCCACCACATCGAACAACGAACACCACTAGTCTCACGTCTAACAAAACGAAGAAAGAAAAAGAAGGAAACCCGGCATCTCTTTCCTTCGATTCCTGCAAGGAGAACAGAAAAACAACAGCCACTGGACATGAGCAAATTCCTTGAGAGAAAGCCAACACAAGAGCAAAAGACTAAACGACCTAAAGGCCAGGACTGCGCCGCTCAACCTCCATCTTTACCCGGCCGGATATCCCCCCCTTAGCGAAGGCCAACATCCACCTCCACCCATTTCCTTCCCACACCCAGCCTGCACTTTCCCCATTGTTTTTCTTTTATCTTTATTTATTGTATTTCTTTTTCGGGTTGGTGCCTTTCTTGTCGCCTCTTCTTATTAGTCCTTTGTCGTCTACACTGCCATCTTTCATCCTCCCTCTGACTTGTTCTCTTCCATTCTTTTTTCTATCCTCACATTTCCTTTCCCTTTTTCTTCCTTTCATTTTCTTCTCTCCCTCCTCCTTCCTGTGTCGTTTACCTTCTTTCCTTTCCTCTTTCTCTCCCACTCACACTCCTTCTTTTTTCGACGACAACCGGGCGTTCTACTGGTGATGTTGTAAAGGGGACGGACATCAACAACCGCCAGTCCTTTCTTCAATACAACATCACAAGGGGGACATGTTCCGGGCCTATTCGGAGCCTGTTCGCCATCACCAACGTTTCCAATGGGGTTTCTTTCGTACGCCGAACCGCACAACCGCCAGTCGCTTCCGCACACGCCGCCCGATCTTGTGAGCTTTGGTTGTTCCCCCTCGCCAAACGACACATCATCTCGTGGGCCGCCGCCCAAGGACCTCGCCTGGCCACACCCTAAGCCGCCCATCTCTCCGCCTATGTCCAGCCATGATCAGCCGCTGCCTCCGCCATCCGCGCGACGTTCACGCTCACCACCCCGGACAGCGTCTCCCAGTAGCATAGGCGGCGCTATGTCCATGTCCGCCACCGCAGCAGCAAGCTTGGCACGAGCATCCATTTCCGCCATTACGGACGCAGGAGCTGGGGTAAGAACAGCCCCGACGACAATATCGACGACACCTTCGACAACAGGACCAGCAGAGGACAATGCTGCACACATCCTCAACAACAACACTGCAGCCGAGACGAACAAGGCCACGACGACATCATCAACAGCCGCGACGACTGCTACAACGACAACGACAACAACGACGGGTCTGACCAGTAGCCCACGGCATGAGCTACCACAACTACCAGGAGCCGCACCACCCCAAGTCTCGAGCGGACCGCTCCCAGAGAGACTACCTTCGCTGACCAGCATCTTCGGCCCTCCGCCAACATCTGCTCAAAGTGGTGGCGGCCCGTCATCCACCGGATCTACAAGCTCATACAGTCAGCGTTCGTACATGCCGTACGACCAGCATGGTAGGCCGCCATCGCCTGGGTTCTCCGCGCCGCAGGCTGCCTACTTGCCTCCACCACGGTCGGCTACATCGCAGCAAGGATCACACGAGCCGTACCCTTCCAGCAACTACCAACATCAGCACTACCAACGCCGTGATCAGCGCTCCCCTCGCGCTGATGAACGGCAATCCGTTAGCCATCTGTACCAGCCGCCTTCGCCACGCTCTCACGAGCATGAGCAGCAACAGCAGCATTCTCACCAGTGGCCCGACTCGCGCTCTAGCTACATCGCCGTAGGCAAGTGGTCTTTGCAGGATGGGCAACAGCCGTCTTCGCCAAGTGACTATTACCGCCAACAGCACCAGGCGCCACCAGCACCCCCTTCACAGTCATACTCCAGCCACAAGGCAGCGCCTCTGCCTCCGCCACCACCCACTCAGCAACAGCAGCGTAGCCCGGTGAGAGGACCAGCTCTTGATGCCGATAGGCGGCCTTCGCCTGGATCGGGCAACAGCCTCCCGTCAACGCCCGCCAGCGGCGCATTCCCCGATGCTGGCACTGGTGCTGGTGCAGGCGGCGTACCAAAGGAAGGCCTGGGCATGGGCCCCAAGATCTGGACTGGCGTGGATTTCTTGCCGCAATTCATGCACGCTTCGGAAGTGCCGGGTGAAGGCATGTGCTACTTTTACGACGATGGTACGCATTGCAAGGCTGTCATTGATGGCGAGGCTGTCAATCCCTACTGGGGCGTGACGAAGGCGGGCAAACCGCGCAAGCGTTTAGCTATTGCATGTATAACGTGCCGCGAGAAGAAGATCAAGTGTGACCCGGAGTACCCGCGTTGTGTCCAGTGTGAGAAGTTTGGCCGCGTCTGCCGCTTCAAGAATGCGTATGTGCACCCTTACCGGTAAATAACCGAATGTTGAGTTTGCTTGACGTCGTTCTAACTGTTTAGTCCCCGTGGCGGAAACAACAACTCGCCCGGTACGGCGTCGACCGAGCCGGACAGTCACCGCAAGTTCGGCTCTGTGACCCCCATTCGCCCGCCGCCTGAGTCGCCATCATCTTCTGGTCTCAACGCCAACAACAAGCGCATGCGCCCCGACTACGACCACTACAAGGCGTCCGGCCGTGGCCGCTCACCGCCGTTTAGCAACCGCTCGCCGACACTGTCCAGCTCCTCATCGTCCGCCGATCCTCTGCGCCACAACGCGACTAGTAGTGTTCTGCCGCCGCCTCACGTATGGGGCGGTGGTCAGCAGCCACAATCGTCGTCTTTACCGCCACCGCCACCGCCATCGTACCCGCGTTCGACGCCGCAGCAACCGTACTCTCCCCATTCGCAATACGCGCAACACGTGCAGCACGATCAGCTTTCTCCCCGCTCGCAGTACCCTCCGCACTCGCAGCTACTTTCGTCAGCGTACGACCATCACCGCAGTCACCCATACCCGGACCACCACCACTCGCACCACGCGCACGACTCTTACTCCCAGCCGCGGTCACAGTCTGGCTCACCTTCACAGTCTGACCTGCCACGGATGCTTCTTCCGCCGCCTCGTTCAGCGCCCGACCTGCCGCGTATCCACGACGATGTTCTGCGGCGGTCGTGGCAGTCTGACCGTGGCCGTGCCTAACCACGACGTCCACGACAACGGTTACATCTTAGGCACCTTTGTTTTCGGTTCTGTCTTCATTGTTTTCTTGCCTCTGTTTGATTATGTTTGCATTATAACGTCATCTTAAGATGGGCTTCTCTGTATTAGTACTCTTGTCTTATTCTTCTTTTTCTTGTTTGTGCATCTTGTCTGTTGTTACTTTGGAGGCACATCTTGGATGTCTGTTTTTGGATTTCTTTGCCGTTATTGCATATCTGCTTGGCGTTGGATGGCTGGCTACTTATGTGTTTTGTCCCTGTCTATTTTCCGGCTTACTGGTTTTACTATTTTTCTCGTTCACCACTTGGGTTTGCTTGACGAGAAAAGGATCTTTCTTGGTGGTATCCTGTTTTGTCTACCTTACCGTTCTGGTCTTGGCATTGTTCTCTTGGTTATATACTATCTTTCTCTGACTGTCAGAAAGGAGAGCCAACGGCTCAAACGATATATACATCAAGCAGCTTTACCTGCTATTTCTTCCTAAGTTTCGTTCCGCTGTACAACATCCACCACATCACCAACTCTTCCGTGTAAGTTTGCGGAATGCGATTATGTCAGCTCCGCTTGAAAAAATGAGCCAATGGTAGCTCAATGTGACCCACATGCCGAGTTTGGCCCACTTTTCGATCAAGTCCGATTTTGCCAGGTTCCCCCCGCTGGGGCGCCAATTGGCAAATACGGAGTACGTATCCTGAAATCACCCATTCCCAATTCAAGCTTTTTTAACCTTTTTGCTTTTCTTGATAAATTGCTTTTTCTTTTTTTTTTTCTTTTCTTTATTATTATTATTATTATTATTATTATTATTATTATTATTATTATTATTATTTTTATTTTTATTTTTTTTTTTTTCTTTTTTTTTTTCTTTTCTTTATTATTATTATTATTATTATTATTTTATGCTCAGCGTCTTGTTTTCCGTTGCGTCTATCTGCATTCCTTTGCACTCGCTACAATTTCCTCACCGATCTTGTTATAAGCTGACGGCAACAAGTTCGGAGTACGTCGTACATCGTTCATTCGTCCTTTTGCAGCTCCTTCCGTCCCTCTTTCCCATCCTCCCGCACAGTCCCGGCGTCTTCCGGTCCTGCGGCGACACTCGGTAAGCGCGACCGCGACCTCGACCTCAACCCGAATCGAATCTCGACCACATTCCTTTCTTCTCGCGCATTTTTATTTCTTCTCAACGGTGCATAGCGCTGCAAAGTCTCGGCAGCACTCGACCTCGACCACTTCGCACGTCGCTGACCCTCTCGACCCCTCCCGTCCCCCTTCTGTCTCCCACCCCTCGATGGGCTTCTTCACAACGTTGGCGGGCTATGCCGCGCCACTGTTCCTGGTGCTGTCGCCAATCTTCTCGTACGGCGACCAGGCGTTGTCGATGAGCCGCAAGCGATCGAGCGCTGGATTCTCGCTGGACATCCCGCTGATTATGCTGGTGGCGTCGCTCCTGCGCATTTTTTATTACCCGGGGGCGCAATTTGACAAGGCGCTGCTGGTGCAGTCGATCTTAATGGTGGCAGTGCAGCTCGTGCTCCTCAAGATTGCGCTCGACAACCGGCCGCTGCCGTCGGGCAAGACGGGCGAGGCGCCGTTTGCGGGCCTGGACGGACGGACGCGGTCGGTTTCGTTTTCGATGACATCGGCCTCGAACTCGCCGACCGGCGGTGGTGGCCTCTTTGCCAACCGGCCGTACAACTTTTGGCAGTGGCGGTCGCCCAAGCCGTACTGGCAGTTCTTGCTGTACATGTTCTTGACGCTGCTCGCCTTGCAGGTGCTGCTGAGTCCCTTCCCAGACCTCTACGGCGCGTACTCGGTGCTGATTGGCTACATTGGGCTGTCGGTGGAGGCGACACTGCCGCTGCCGCAAATCCGGGCGAACATGCGCGCGCGGTCGTGCCGCGGGTTCCGGGTGTCGGTGCTGGCCAGCTGGCTGGCAGGTGACGCGATGAAGATGTTTTGGTTTTTCACGTCCACAACGGAGATTCCGTGGGCGTTTAAGCTGTGTGGTCTGTTCCAAGCGGTGTGCGACTCGATCCTGGGCATACAGTACTTTGTGTATGGCGACGGGACGAGCAGTGCACGTGACACAGACAGCAGCGGACCGGGTATCATGCTCAAGGAAAAGGAGGCCGCGTTCCGGTCGGCGGCGGCATCGATCCTGCCGAACGCGCGGTAACGGTTTTGGTAGGAGTGGGTGGTAGGAGATCGTCGAAATAAAGGGATGGAGTGGATGAGGCTGATTAGGCTAAGATATGGCTTCGGATCTATGCATATTGGAACTGATCCATTCCAAGTAGAAAAGGAAACGAGACCTGTTGTCTCAAGCACAATATTGTGCACATGGGTGCGTGCATTCACGGTGTATTCACATTTACAATTATCGGTGGACTTTAGTTTTTGTTATAATTCGGGCCTTGGGAGCCACGACGTGGCGGCGGGGCCCCGGTCTGCCATTCTATTCATATAAATATGACATGCGACTTGTTCATGTGTTTGTAGGCATCAAAGACCACTGGGCCTGTGCTGCGATTTGCCGTGATCACTAAAGAAAGAAGTGATGCTCTGTGAAGAATTGCTTCTGGGCTACTTGGCTCCACCGCTGGCTCCTTCTATTGGCCTGTCTGAGACGGTGCAGCTTCGCTGTGGTTTAGCGGAGCGGGCCGTCATTTAGTGGGCGCACACTACTTTACGGCAGAAGGTAGCGAGGATGGCAGGTTCAATGGGTAGTAGAGACGACCACACGAGGTTGTCACAAATTACGTTGCCATTCTGTGGTTTACAAGCCACCCCTGACGTTTTGATGAAGAGCAGCATGGAGGGTGCGAGGAGTTGTGTATCACAGAGTGAGCAACGAGAGCCAACGAAGTCGACGCGAAGCTTTGACCACCAGGTCGCGCCCAGAAAACGCGCGCGGACGCGTTATAAAGTGTTTGATTGGTACTTTATAATACTAATGTACTTGGTGTATAAGAAAGTACCCGCTAGCAGCTAGGCATGCATCGCCGCCGATATGCCGAGATGGCCCAGGTCTCCCAGCCACCGCATTTTCTCGACTTTTCTCGCTTTTCGCAGATGGGCCATCCCAGCAGCTCGGGATGAGGTGTGGCGCATTTGCTTCTTGTCCCTCTCTCGTTTGCTTCGGTGTTTGGTACCTTTCGCAGATCGTACCTCTCACCTATGTCATTTTCGGTCGACTTTTGTCATTCGTTTTCCGTGTTGTTCTGCTTTCTTCTCATTGCATTTCAGTCTTGTTTGCACTACCGTCGAGTCCGAGGCCCTCTATGTGCCTGAAAACGACCCGGTACAATACACGCAACGGCTGACGGCATATCGAAAAAGACCAGTGGGACGTAAACAATACATTCACTCACCGAGGCCGTTTACTTCTTGCAACGTCGCAACACCGCAGCATCTCACCGTCGACACATTGCATCAACAGCAACCTAGTCTTTCCTTTACTTCCCACCACATACACCACAGCCATGCCGTCTGTGTTTCGCACGTACGAGGCACAGAGCCGTCTCCTGGCTGCCGTCATTGCGAGCCTTCCGACAGTTAAACTCGATTATTCTGGTAGGTCCTTATACCACGTCTTGCCACTCATAGTTCATCATTCTTTTCTTATTTCTGCTCGTTTTCTTTGCTCGCCACTTCCCTCTGGCACTGTCGACTGCGTGGGCTGACTCGACTCGGCCTCCAGCCATTGCCTTGCACTATGGCTCCGATGCAACCAAGTCCAGCGTCGAACACCGCTTCCGGCCCATCAAGCAGCAGGCATCTCTGCTTCGCCAGGCCGTAGCGAGCAAGGAGGACGCCAAGGAGCTGGCCAGCATCTTTCACCTGGGTGACAAGGGTATGCCCTGGGTTGCGAGAATGATGAGAGGAGACAGGCACACAAAACGTTGTTCGTGACATACATTTCCAGTCCTCTTTGCTAATGGTTTAGAAATTGCAAAATACTATGGTGAATCCACTCGTCTGGGCATCGAGTTCCAGTTTCGGGCCATCAAGAAAGAGGCCAAGGCGATGCGTGATGGCACGTACAAAGAGCAAGCTAGCCCCTTGCCTGGCCGCAAGACCGCCGCCATAGGCATAGGCGCCGCAACACCAACCCGCAAGCGCAAGACACCCGCCACCCCGGCCACTCCTGTCACTCCGGCTAATGCTGGGCCTTCCACGAACACTGCTGGCCCCAGCACAGGCGCTGGCTCTGGGCCTCCGGCTAAGCGTGCGCGCCGTGTCGCCGAGACAGTCTTTTCTAACGGCGAGGATGACGGCGATGGCTGCAGCACGCTGGCCAGCGAGGAGGTCGATTACGAACTGCTCGACCTGACACCTGTCTCGACGCCGTCGCACCGGATGGCCATGCCATCCAACACACCCTCGCATCCCCAGGTGGTGTCGTCAGTTGTACCAATTACGCCGACCACGACTGCGTCGACGTCTGGTGTTGCCACAACGATAGCGTTCCTGCCAGACAGCACGCCGGCCCTGAGCACAGGGGTCTCGCCGCCCGACCAGGCATCGCCTGATCACGGCGACTTGGTCTTCCACACGGCCGTCCAGCACCAGCGGCAACCCGTCTTCTACCCTCACAACGGCAATGGTAGCAGCGTCGGTAGCAGCTTCACCATTGACGACAGCAACGCCAACAATAGTCACCAAGGTCACGTGGACGATGACGATGACGATATTTTCATTATTGACACGCCAACCAAGGCGCCCAAAGTGCCCAAAATGGAGCCGTCTGCGCCACCATCCACGGCCACGCTGCACAATGTTGCAGACCATAGCTGGGCCAACGGCAGCCACATGCTGAGCCAGAATCTGGGCCAAAGCCAAAGAATCACTCAGACCTACAGCCAGCCCCAGCCTCAGAGCCAGAGCCAGGGCCAGTTCTCGTTTGACACGAGCGGCTCGGCATCGTGGGCACCGCTCGACCTATTCCCGACAGCTGCCAACGCCCAGATGGCCTCTGTGTCCTTTGGCGAGTCAGGGTCGTTTTATGAAAACGATGGCACCATTTGATGAGGATTATCCCCGCTCCGTGTTGATGTTGTTTTCGTTTTCTTTCTGTTTTTATATTTTCACCCATCTTCCCCTTATATTTCTCCCTTTTCCATTCTTCCTTTGTCCTTCATGATTTTTATTTATTTTGCACCCTTTTTCGTCTACTTTTACTTTCTCCTGGCTCCTTGTCGTTATAGGTTTTAAAAAAATACCCCTTTTCCTTGTCCCTGTCCGATTTCTCTTCACGTTCTTCTATGTTTACTTCCCTGTGTATCTGAGGCCCGGCGAGGCACGGTTTGTCTGTTTTAAGTTCTTCCGCCCAACTTTGTTTCTGTCATTATTTTTCTATTCTGTGCTTAGAGAATCACAACCTCTTTGAGTTGTAATTATATAGAAGTGTGCTTACAGTTAATTGAAACATATTGCCATCACCATACTCACAAAGTACACTTAAGTAGGGCGACCTTTGAAATCTGGTGACCTCCCGAAGCCCTGGACCATAATCCGGGCCGGGGCCGTCCGAATATGATGCGGCCAGGGGTGTTGTCGTGACATACGCGCTGACTCCCCTGGTATCCTCAACGGTCTTTATACTGACCCTCGCTAACCGGCATGTGACGCTGCTTATCCGTACCTCCGTCACGATGACGCTCGAAAGACAGACACAAGAGGTACTGGTGCAACTTGCCGGCAATCGATTCGGCTGGACTTGGGGCCAGGTAGGCCAATTCGTCTCGACCAAGTCACTTGCCGCACTGGCCCTCCTCCTCGTCCTCCTGCCCGCCGCCGGTCTCGTCCTGGCGGAGCGGTGGACGCCCGATAGCGCGATCTGTGGTGTAACCGTCTCAGCTGCGCCATCCTCATTGTTGGTGCCATGCCCTCTTAATCAGCCTCGCCCCCAATGCTGCCACCATGCTCGTCGGCCTGGCCGAGTCCTGCCTTCGACAATGACCGCAACGAGCTCCTCCGCAGCCCACTCGCCGACCTGGCCGTGTCTACCCACCGGAGCCACACTCTTCAACACCACCGGCCTGCTCGAAATCATCGGTGCCGTTGACGCGGGTCCGTTTCTAGCTGCTGGATTTTGTACCGGCCTACACCTCGGTGGCCTCTGGACTGGTGTCTGCCCTTTCTCGTCGCTTCAGCGCTGTTCAGCACAACCATTTTGGTGCTGGTGGCGGTGCGACCACCAAGAGAGTCGGTCGAGTGATGCCAACTGCAGAAAAGGGTATTTGGACGACATTAATCACCTGACTTGCATGCAAAGAAAAATAAACACCCAAAATAAACACCCTTGCAACCACTCAATGAACACCACGGGAATAAAAAGGGAGTGGGACAGTCGCACCTGCCTCTTGTTAGCGCTTCATTGCTTACCGTATTAGGAAGTAACAAACAACATGCGCTCGTCGCTCCTTCCAGCTTACATATCACTTTGTTTGTCATCACCTTTTTTCATCGTCTCTTGTTTCTTACCACTGTCCCATGTGTATTCGTTCCTATAAACTCACTTTGCCTCCATCTCTTCTGTCCCCGGCCGATGCCCCGTCGTCACCTCACAACTCCCGACAATGTCACACAATATTCAACAGCAATGCAGCGACATGCCGACTGAAAGGCAGGCTGCAGGTCGGTCGCAAACAAATCGCCAACAGACACATCCAGCAAGATATCTGTAAAATGTGCCATCGGCAATGGCAGCATCAGAAAGGGCAGAGGAGAAAAAGACAATCGAGATGGCACATTTAATATATTTGCCTTGTCTACTTGTTTCGTTTATCATCTCCTGTGCCTCTTGCCTACTGTGTTGTATCATCCGCCCCTTTTTCCTAGTATAATGTTTCCCTCTCTTCCAACAGATTAGCGACTAACATGGTAATAATACAGAGAAGACTTTAGCAATTTGCCGCCTCTTGATTATGGCAAAATCGATCCGGACGAACGAAATGCAACGGAGATGGCATTAACGGTCGACCGACAGTTACCATAGACACTGTAGCATGCATCTGCCCCAACCCTCAAGAATCGCACACATCAACCGAGAAACAAAGGCAAACAACATTAGGCCAATTTGAAAGAAGAAGAAAAGCTCTATTCCGCCTCGTCCTTGCTCCAACGGCAGAAGAAGCACAGACGATGGGTTGCCTGGATGGGGGATGTTGGGTGGCGGGCACACCCTCTATTGGTCGTGTGTGTCGTCCGTTTGCCCGACTGTGCCTTTACACTGTCCTCGACGCAGGTTGTCACAGTCTTGTCCCGCCGTTTGCATCTTGGCTCATCCTACCAAGGAGCCAAGCTGCAGTTTGAGAGAATGCCACAAAGCTTGTCTGTGAGCCTCTCTGACTAGGTACTCTCTTCATATGTCTCTTTTTGTCTCAGCCTGCCACCTGACAAGGCTTGTTTTCTCCTCTTCTGCAAAGTATTGATCTCTCCATTGACTGACTCGTTTTAAATTTGCCTGCACAGTACTTAGGACTCAACTATCCGTCGAGGGTTGTGTGCCAGGCCCAAGTCATGTGTTGGCCTAGATGCAGCCACAACTGGCTGCTTTCCTTCCCACAGACTTCTCATGATTAGACAGGACCACCTTTTTGTCAAGGTCGACTCGGCACAATCGCTACCGAAGATGCTGTGTGGGAGTGATTGGTGCGCACGCGAGATACTACCTTAATGCTCTCCTCTTCTTCATCTCGGTAGATTCTGGCGATGTGTCGGACGCTTGAGTCTGATTTTCACGAGAATGGCCGACAGACCAACTGAAACAAAAACCAAGGCAGATAATGGGCTACACACACAAATCTGAAAGAAATGTCAACTGAACTCTGGAAAACATCGATGCAATCGGCCTTTCATCAGCACACTGTAGGAGAGAAACAGGCCACCGGAAAGGGATCCCGGCACGCTACCCTGTGTCGTCATCCTGGATGAATTAAGGGTCAGTTTGGCCGACGGAATTTCACCGCGTGAAGCGCAGTGTGAGGAAATCCAGCAATGAATGGGATAATGCGACCAAAGAGGCATGAGAGGTAAGATTCACTTACGACCTGCGGCATATCCTGACTCGGACACCGCAATGCGTGAACGAAACATGCTCTCACTCCAGCACGACACAAGAATGGTAGGGTCGCAGCCGCCAAGAACCGGCCTGTGTTTAGCAAAATGACTGCTCATAGCGGTCAATGCCCGTTGGCGGAAAAAGTAACAAAATGGGTAAGAAAGGCCGCAAAATCCAAGAGGAGCTGGCTGGGGTATGGGAAACAGGCACGAGCTCACCCTTCTAGGTAAAGTGGGAGCGCCTGACTGCTTATGCTCCCCCACAAAAAAATAACCTTGTTTTACTCCGTTCTTTGGTATTGCTAGGCAAGGCAATTCGTTCGGCATTCGACGTACGCTACGAACAATGGAACACAATATTTTACGAAAGAGGCAGTTGAACATAGTCTTGTTTTGCAAAACCAGTTCCCACTTCATCTTCGGGGTCACCTGGTAGAGGAAAACAAAGACTCCCGACGACAAACAGCTGATCAGACAAACGGGAAGGAAATGGGGGAGGAGGAAGAAGTTCAAGAAGAAGAGCACGAGAAAAAAAAAACCCCAAAAAAACCACCCTAGAACGGTCCCGACTCGATCGCCCAAGCAGCATACTAGTGGCCACACACTAGGACAAGCTTAAAAGACTGCTGTCAGAACCAGCCAACAGACTCATCATCTAACCAGATATACGACTTGCTGCCACGACGGCGGGTCAGTTCTCATCCAAAATTAGACCCTCGTTCTGACCTCGCTTACCTGTCTGATTGGGTCTTGGCATACCGTCTTAAACAGGGTCTGCCTGCAACAAGTACCACCCTCACCACACACCCTCCATAAGATGGCTCAGAGGTTCGTCCCTTTGACTGACGCTACTATGTTGCGTTTTTTGCCTTTTGCCGCAAGCGTGGGGAAGATTTACGTCTAGAATGAGGAGAAGAACAAAAGGGAGGGGAGGAAGAAAAGATGCAAATGTCGACGAAGCGAGCAGGGGTTTGAGGGACGGACACCCGCAACCTCAAATGCCAAGAGGTGAAAGTCGGATACCAAGTGGGTGTCTTCATCTTGAGCCACGCGTCGTTGGTGATCTTGCTATGCGGGGAAGAGGAAACGAAGAAACAGAAAGGGATACTTGTTTGGCAGCAAGCGCTCAACCAAAACAAAGGCAATGTGTTTCGGGAACAAATTAGCAAGGCAATGAAGCGTAGAAGAAGCAACAGAAGAAAATCGACGACGCCCACGTGTGGATTGACATCACAGAAACAACTCCCATGGGGCTTGGTAGGACATCCTGCTACATGCGAACGGGAAGGTGACATAAATCACCTACCACCGCCCTTGTCGATCCGGCTAAAGTCGATATGGAGAAAAGACAAAAAAAAAAAATCAAAAAAAAATCACCAAAGGAACAAAGAGGGGAGAGTGGTGATACGAAAAGGGGGGAATCAACAGAACCAACTGCAAGGCGCAGTTACACTCGGGGTGTGTACGGGCACGAGATAGCAAACAGCCCCGGCTTGAATGCATGGCGTGGTCTGCAATGATCACCGAATATGAGATGGAGCCCACACAACAAAACAAGAAACAAAAGTCAAAGAGAACGAGTGAGAGATAGAAACGATGGACGAAAGGGACTTTCCTCTCACACACGCTCCCTCTCTTTTCTCGGTTTCTCTTCCTCCAGCCAAACAGATCACCCCCTGTTCCATGGGTTTGAGGACGTCCGGAGGCGACATCCAGCCGTGCCGCTTTCTTGCCCCAACTCACCCACCGCATCATTCCCCATTAACCCATTCCCTCCCATCCTTCGCCCACGGTCTCTGGAGAAGAGCGGGCCGAATGGCCTGCACTACGGCCAATATAGACGCAATGGATACAAATTGCGGCTGGTGGCGGCGACAGGCCAGACATCCAACAACGGGCAAAGACAGGCATCAAAGGCACAAAGGGACGAGGGACGCCGAATGACATACCATTTGAGCCGCTATTTCGTCCCGGTTTACGTCTTGGCAGTTCCTTCTGCCTCATTTGGTGTCCCACGCCCTCTCTCTTGCACATTTTATCCCTCTCCTTGCCTCGCTTCAAGGACAGCTGGCCGCTCCTATTCGATGCTCGGGCATACCCACCTGCTCGGGTCGATGCAATTGACGATGAGCTGCTCTCTCTTTTAGACACTTGACTCTCAACTGTGACCGTCTGAGGGTATCTTGGCACTGTTGTTCGTCAGGCACGAAGGAAGAAGAAAGTAGCCGAGAGAAGAAAGGGGATTGGAAGGTTCTTTTCTTCCAGACGGAGTTCTCCATCTAGTTCAGATTGTACAACCTGTGTGCACGCTCTGCCTATATCTGTAGTCAGGGCTCCATATGCCATATATACAACGAGGCGAAAGCATAGAGGTGTGTCTAGGCCTAATCGTTTGCCATATTTTACTTTATTTCTCAGTTCAACTCGTATATCCTGGGTCTTGTTAATATATCTATTAACATCTGGTTGCCCAGTCCCGTTCCCATTTCTCTTTTCCCTTTCCCCCTCTTCTTCTTTTTTATTCTTACCTCTCCCTTCTTTCCATTTGCTGGCTTCCTTTCCTTTTTTTGTCCCCGTATCTCTTCCACACGTCTCACCAACCCGAATATCACAGGTTGGCAACACCGTCTCGTCCAGCGTGAGAACAGTTTGCTCACAACAGACAACCTAGAATCCACAACCCGGCATCTCGGCGTATTCCGAGACAACACCGCAGCCATGGTCGGCGCAAACAATGGGGAGATCAACGACCTCCATCGTATGGCGATGGAGGATCCCGTTTCGTGGTACCGAAAGCCGAACCTGCGCACCCTGTACCTCTTGCTCTTCCCCTGTGTCATCGGTATCGAGATGACGTCCGGATTCGACTCGCAGATCATCAACGCCGTGCAGCTGGTGCCAGCATGGACCTTGTGTAAGTTCCTATTGATACTCACAAGAGGTGCAGGAGAATGCGGGGATCTGCAGGGAAGATCATGACTGACCCAGTACCTCTAGACTTCCATGATCCCAAAGGTGGCTACCAGGGTATCATGGCGTCCTCCCTCTCTCTGGGCGCCTGTGTCGGTCTTCCGTTTATCCCCTACGTCAACGACGGCTTTGGACGTCGCTGGTGCATCATGTTTGGCTCCCTCCTGATGATCATCGGCTCGCTCATCCAGGGCTTTGCCATCAACGGCGTCATGTACATCTTGGCACGGTGCATTATCGGCTTCGGTCTGCCTTTCGCCATTGTCGCTGGCTCGTGTCTCATTGGCGAGCTGGGCTATCCCAAGGAGCGGCCCATCCTGACTGCCCTGTTCAACGCCTGCTACTTCATCGGCGCTATCATTGCGGCTGGCATTACGTTTGGCACCCAGCAGATCACGTCAAACTGGTCGTGGCGCATTCCTTCGCTCCTGCAGATGGCCCCCTCGGTGCTCCAAGTCGCGTTTGTGCTGTTCCTGCCGGAGAGCCCCCGTTGGCTGATTAGCCGCGACAAGCACGAAGAGGCCTTGGCGGTGCTCGTCAAGTACCACGGCGAGGGCAACCCGAACTCGGAGTTTGTGATTGCGGAAATGGCCGAGATCAAGACCACCCTCGCCATTGAGCTTGAGCATGCGCGCATGTCTTGGATGGATATGGTGCGCACGCGTGGCGCCCTTCGCCGTGTCGTCATTGGCGGCCTTCTGGGCCTGTTCACACAGCTCTCTGGCAATGTCGTTATCTCGTACTATCTTGGCGATGTTCTGACGATGCTTGGTTTCACCGACCCCAACTTCAAGGCAAAGTATAACCTGGGCAATCAGTGCTGGAGTTTGATCTGCGGTGTCGGTGCCGCCCTCGTCATCATGCGCTTCCGCCGCCGCACCATGTACCTGACGGGCATCCTGTCCATCTTGGCCGTTTACATTGGCTGGACCGTGTGCTCGGCGATTTTCTCCGAAGCGAAAGCCAAAGGCCACCACACGTCGTCGTCGGACATTGCAGCGAAGATGTCCCTCTTCTGGATTTACGCCTACAGTCCGGCGTACAACACGTGCTTCAACGCGCTGACGTACACATATCTGGTCGAGATCTTCCCCTATGCGCAGCGTGCCCGCGGTATTGCCATCTTCCAGTTCTTTGGCAAGGCCGCACAGTTCTTTGGCACCAACGTCAACCCAATTGGTAAGTCTTGTCACAAGCTCCCGGCAAGATCCCATTGGTCTCTGTGCCTTGATTTGTTTTTCTTTTTGTTTATTTTTCGGTCTTCACACTAACATGTGATAGGTCTGGGCAAAATCGGCTGGAAGTACTTGCTGGTCTACTCCTGCTGGATTGTCGTCGAGGCCGGCCTCATCTACTGGCTGTGGCCCGAGACGTCTGGTCGCACTCTGGAAGAACTTGCCTTCCTCTTCGAGGATGAACAGCAAGCCGAGCAGATTCGCAAGCAGGAGCTGGAGCAGAAGCAGCTGTCGGCTGGCCAGAATCTGGACTACTCCACGGCTCACAGTGACGAGAAGCGCCAGGCACAGGTCGAACATGTGTAACCAAGTGCATGGCATGGAACCACACCTACTGATCTCACAGTATGAGGAGACAGCTCACCACAAGGTTGCATTTCCTCGTATTTCCCTGTCTTTGTTTGTCTTTGTTCGCCGTTGTGCGATCCTCTCGGTGTGAGTGACAAAATTATCCTGTCACAGTGAGGACCGGAGACCGACGTTCCAAATGCGACAGAAAGAAACGAGACCAGGAGGCCCAAAACTGGAAGTTGGGAAAGCAAAGAACGCCCCCCCCCCCCC